>NW_004624828.1:6766084-6815668 GCF_000247695.1 Heterocephalus glaber
TTTTTTTTTTTTTTTTGGTACCAGGGATTGAACTCGGGTCCTTGCGCTTGTGCAGCAGGTGACAGAATCACTGAGCTAAATCCCCGGCCCCCTTGCTGTATATTCTAAGCTATCCTTGAACTCACTAAGTAGCCCAGGCTGGCCTCAAACTCACAGCAATCCTCCTGCCTCAGCCTCCTGAGTGCTGGGATCATATGCATGTGTCACCATGCCCGGCTTCTTCTGACTCTTCCAAGGACAGCTAGTCTTTCTTGTCTTTTTTTTTCCATTCTGGCAATGCTGAGCTATGTCCTAAACTTTTTTCTAATTTTTATTATTTTAGCACTGGGGATTGAACTGAGGGCCTTCACACTGAGCTCTCTCCCCGTCCCTTTTATTTTTCGTTTTGAGACGAGGTCTTGCTAAATTTCTAAATTGCCCAAGTTGGGCTTGAATTTGCAATCCTCCTGCCACAGCCTCCTGAGTGCTGGGATGACAGGTGTGTGCCACCATGCCCGGCTTCTGTCTCTCCCTAGGACACTGGCCATTGGACTTAATGCCCCCCAGGGAGTCCAAGATGACCTCATCTCCAGACCATTAACTTCCTTGCATCCCCAAAGGCCCTTTTTCATATAAGGTCCCACCCAGAGGTTCCAGGGGTCCGGATGTGCGTATCATCTCTGCAGGCGCCATCAGCCCACTGCTGTCCCTCAGTGTGAAGGCCCTGGGTTCCACCCCCAGTGCAGGACAGCTAGAGGGAGGGGGAATGGCAGGTGGGCTCCAGCCACACGCAGGCCCTAAATTGTGCCTCTCTGAATTTCAGAGCACAGGGAGGAGCCGGGAGCTTGGCCAGGTCCTCTAGGCACCTGACCTCCTCCAGGAAGCGGCCCCGCGCAGCCCCAGCCCCAAGATGTCCAGCCCGTTCCTGAAACAGGTCTTCAACAAGGACAAGACCTTCCGGCCCAAGCGCAAGTTCGAGCCGGGCACGCAGCGCTTCGAGTTGCACAAGCGGGCGCAGGCGTCGCTCCACGCGGGGCTGGACCTGCGACAGGCCGTGCAGCTGCCACCAGGCGAGGAGCTCAATGACTGGGTGGCCGTGCACGTGGTGGACTTCTTCAACCGCCTCAACCTCATCTATGGCACGGTGAGCGATGGCTGCACCGAGCACTCATGTCCCATCATGTCCGGGGGCCCCAAGTACGAGTACCGCTGGCAGGATGAGCACCGGTTCCGCAAGCCCACGGCGCTGTCCGCCCCGCGCTACCTGGACCTGCTCATGGACTGGGTGGAAGTCCAGATCAACAATGAGGACATCTTCCCCACCAATGTTGGTGAGCCATGGGTGGGCTGGGGCTGTGGGCTCCTCTGTGCTGGGGCACCCGCCTGTCTTCCCCACACTCGGGAGGCTGAGACAGGAGGGTCGCGGTGAATTCGAGGCCAGCCTGGACTACATTGCCAGACCCTCTCAAAAAAACAGCAACAACAACAAAAGAAAGGCCCCAATGAGTCTTAGCTCTGCTTTCTGGTTTTCGAAATAATGGTTTTGTTGAGCTATAATTCCTATATCATATCATTCATACACACATGCCCTTTATTCCTTGTGGTACTGGGGACTGAACCCAGAGCCTTTGCATTGAGCTGCACCCCCGCCCTTCTGGTTTTATATTTTGAGAACAGGGTCTTGCTAAGTTGCCAGGCTAGGCTTGAACTCTAGATCCTCCTGTCTCAGCCTCCAAGAGTGCTGCTGTGAGAGGTATGTGCCACTGTCCCCAGTTTCATTCACCCTTTTCAAGTGTGCCATTCAGCCAGGCATGGTGGCACATGCCTGTAATCCCAGCACTCGGGAGCCCAAGGCAGGAAAATCATAAGTTTGAGGCCATCATGGGCTACGAAGCAAGACCATGATACAAGGGGAAAGATGGGCAGCATGCTGGTCATGTCTCCCTACAGGCTGTGGTCAGGCTGCGTCTGGGCCCTCAGTGTGGCCCCTGCTCCCCATCCTATACTTTGGGGTTAGCATGCACGCATCACGGGAGTCCCTGTGTGAGTCTCCAAGGGCCGAGCCGCACACCTCAGTCACCTTGTTGTCATGGGGTCCAAGGCCGACTAGGGCAGCAGGGCTGCTTCCTCTCAGGACTCCAGGGAGAACCTGGGTCCCCGTGTGCTCCTGGTGGCACCCACAGCCCTCGGCTCATCAGTCTCTGTTCCCCACTGGCCGGATTGAGGGACCCCTGCAACCCAGGGAGAGAGACACATGAACTCCTATAGTCAGTGCCCTGGGATGTCTGTACAGAGAACTCTGGGATGAGCAGGAAAGGAAGCTGTGGTGGGGAGACCGAGGCTCCTGTGGGAGCTGCAGGAGGGGGCACAGGGCAGGAAAAGCAGGGTAAGGTGCTTTGAGGAAATCTTGCCCAGTGACTGGGGTGTGGGCTGTGTGACCTTGGGCAAGTGTCTTAACTTCTCTGAGCCTCATTAGCTCACACATCTGTGATTTAAAGGTAGAGCAAGGCCTGAAGGGTAGACCTGCTCTGGCTGAAGCTAGGGGTCTCAGGCAGAGCTGGCCTCTGTGGTCCCCCCCATTCCCCCCCTCTGCCTTCTCCAGGCACCCCGTTCCCCAAGAACTTCCTGCAGGCTGTGCGAAAGATCATGTCGCGCCTCTTCCGTGTCTTCGTACACGTCTACATCCACCACTTTGACTGCATCGCACAGATGGGCTCCGAGGCGCACGTGAACACCTGCTACAAGCACTTCTACTACTTTGTCACGGAGTTCGGCCTCATTGACACCAAGGAGCTGGAGCCTCTGGTGAGCGGGGAGGGAGTGGGGAGGGGCAGACACAGCCTGAAGCCTGAGGCCTCCTCATAGCAGCCTAGGGACCAGCCCAGGCCCTGGGTGCCTCAGCACAGTCCCCAGTTCCGGCTCCTTTGCCCCGCATGGCGCTGAGCTCAGAGAGAGGTTCAGATGCCCCCAAGCACACACCTGACATCATCCCAGCACTCTGGGAGGCTGAGGCAGGAGGATCACAAGTTTGTCCCCAGCCTGGGCAAATTGGTGACTTAGCAAGACCCTGTCTCAAAATGAAAAATAGAAGGGCTGGGGATGCAGCTCAGTGTGAAGGCCCTGGGTTCAGCCCTCAGTACAGTTTAAAAACAAGAAAAAAATCTTACAGGGGTGTCGGGGCCTGGTACCCCCGGGGCTCTCGCTCCCACTCTGGTGGGCATTGTGCGTGCCCAGCATGCACAGGGTGCCTGACCAGCTTCCCTGCCCAGGCTCTGGCGCCCATAGTTGCCATCGCACCCTGCTGCCTCCACACCCCGTCAGAAGGCAGAAGCCCCAAAGCCTGGGGCTGCCACACTGACCCCACTTCTCTGAGTTCCCTGTGGCTCCGAGCACCATCACCAGGGCCCCGAGGTGTGGGTCCCTGCATTCCAGGACAGACCAGAGACTGCAGAGCTCCTAGTGCAGCTCCCTCCAGTGGCCCTGCCCGCTTTCCCAGACCTGCAGTGCCTCCTGACCAGGGTCCCCAGTGCCCCAGCCCCACCCAGCGGGATGTGAGGAGCAGCTTTTCCATTTGTTGTTGTGGTTGTGTTTGAGACAGGGTCTTGGTTTCTAGCCCAGGCTAGTCTCAAAATCACAGTGATCCTCCTCCCTCAGCCTCCACACGCCTGGCTTCCCATGTGTTTACCATGTGGCCTCCTGTGTGTCTGTGTCCATGTCCTGTTCACTATTTTTTTTTTTTTGGTACGGGGGATCGAACTCAGGACCTTGCGCTTGCGAGGCAGGCGGTGGCACCACTGAGCTAAATCCCTGACTCCTGTTCACTCTTAACAGAAAGAAATGACTGCTCGGATGTGTCTCTAAGGCCCGGCCAGCCTCAGAGACTCACGGGAGGGTGTCTTTGAGACTGTCAGCTTCGTCCTGCAGCTGAGTGTCATGAGGACTTTGTGTCCCTCTCTGACTGGCTGCACAAGGCCCTCAGAAGCTGGGACCATGGATTCCTCCCTCTGTGGCCACAAGTTGCCTCCATGAGCCTCAGCCTTCCATCTGCCCAGGCGGAAGCAGGACTTGAACTCTGGGACCAAGTGTCCTCAGCAACCGGGAAACCCACTGTGTCTGGGAGGGCCCGCCGCCTGCCCCCCTCAGGTCCCCCTCTGAAGACGTCCCGCCCCACCGGCTCCTTGTCCTCATCCCGGCCCCTACCAGCCCATTTCCAAAGAGGTACTACTGGACCCCTCAGGGCCTGCATCACCCCCGTGTCCCTCCCTTCAGCTGCCCCAGAACAGTGGGCTCGGCCTAGTGTGGTCATCCTGCCTCAGCCACATGTGTCTAAGTGATTCAATTTGTAGATAGCCTCATTTACAAGCATCTTGACATGTTCTTAAAGATGTTTTTAGGGACCAGGGATTTAGCTCAGCGGTTTTGCCGCCTGCTGCGCAAGCTCAAGGTTCGATCTCTGGTACCAAAAAAAAAGATATTTTTAAACCAGCCATAGTGGCTTATGCCTGTAATTCTAGCACTTAGGAGGCTGAGGCAGGAGGATCACCTGAAGTTCAAGGCCAGCCTGGGCTACATAGACAGACCCTGTCTCAAAAAAAAAATTGTTGGGGCCGGGGACTTAGCTCAGTGGTTCTGGCACCTGCCTCACAAGTGCAAGGTCCCAAGTTCGATCCCCTGTACCAAAAAAAAAAATTGTTTTTTAACCAGTAAACAGTGAGCCTGCCTTCTCTGGAGTTTTTCCCCTCCATCACAGGGTGCCCAGGAATGAATTCCCCTGTGGCCGACTCCCTCATCCACCCATGCCAGGAATTGGTCCAGCCTGGGTGCCTGAGAACCTTCTGGCAAAAACCATTTGTAAGCTGGGCATGGTGGTGCCTGCCTGTCATCCTAGCACTCTGGGAGGGTGAGCCAAAAGGTTCACAGGTTGGACCACAGCCTGGGCAATGCAGCAACTTACCAGGACCCTGTCTCAAAATTTTAAAAGGGCTGGGGATGTAGCTCAGTGCAGAGGCCCTGGGTTTCATCCCCAGTACCATAAAAACAAGCAAACAAGATAATCACTGTGTGTGGCCCCTGCTGGGCCACAGGACCTGACCCCAACCTCCCCCTCACCTTTGAGGACTGTGAGTGTGGGGCCCAAAGGGAGCCACGCCTGCCCTAGCTGCACCCCACCAGAGTTGTCAGTGGCCTGTGACCCCAGCAGCCCTTCCCTGTCCCCAAGCGCTGTACCCAACCATGCATAATTCTGGTGCCTGGGGTGCTTGCAGCTGAACAAGTGCAATTAACACAGTGTCACCACTGAGCACCAAGCTCTGGGGACTCATCCTTGGTCCCCCTAGAGACCACCAGGCAGCACTCAGAGCCCCAGGACTCTTGAAGCCCGACACAGTGGCCTGGCTGTGTCTCCTGGATGTCGACGTCCCAGCAGCCTATGGGCCTGCCTGGGGCAGAGGTGCCGCCCCCATCCCTGTCCTCACTGCCCTCGCTCCATCTTGCCCATCTTGCCCCCAACCCCAACGTGAACATGAGAATAAACTGTCATTTTGATACCAGGGCTGCTGGCTGTCATTCGCACTTCCCTTGGTGGGGCACCACCAAGGTGCAGGGGTAGTGAGCTGCGGGGAAGCATCGGGGGAAGTCAGGGCAGTTAGGACAAAAGCGTCTAGGAAAAAGGGTAATGGGGGCCGCGGAGGTGCACAGCGGTAATCCCAGCACTCCTAGAGGCTGACCCAGAAAGATCACCACCTTCTAGCTCAACTTGAATGACTTAGTGACTTAGTGAGATCCTGTCTCAAAATAAAAAGGGCTGAGGATGGAGCTCAGGCAAAGGCCCTGGGTTCCATCCCCAGCTGGTACAAAGAGGGCCCACCTGGGTTTCTCTCTCTCACTGTCTGTTTTGTTTTTTTGAGACAGAATTTCACTATGTAGCCCAGGCTGGCCTTGAACTCACAGCAGTCCTCCTGCCTCAGCCTCCTGAGTGCTGGGATGACAGGCGTATGCCACCATTCCTGGCTGGGTTTCTAATTTTTATGTGACCTGATTCACCTTCAGCTCCTACCAATGTCACTTTCACTCTGGACCTTGTTTACTTTGTAAAAGAAAAGGAAACGGAACGTTTAAGCAAGTGCAAAGAACACATTGCAGATGCACATCTGTAATACCAGGACTCAAGAGGCTGAGGCAGGAGGATCACTGCAAGTTCAAGGCCAGCCTGGACTACATAGTGAGTTCCCCAGCCTGGACTACATATTGAGACCCTGCCTTAAAAAAAAATAGGGCCAGAGATTTAGCTCAGTGGTTCCACTGCCTGCTTCGCAACCCAAAGGACCTGAGTTTGATCCCCAGTACCAAAAAAAAAAAAAAAATTGAGAGTAAAGAGGGGCAGACTGTTCCACCAGAGCCCTGCCCTGCTCTGCAGCTTCCCTGCCTCAGCCTCCCAGAGTGCTGCGATGAGAGGCCTGGGCAACCTTACCTGGTTCTTTTATTTTGTTTTATTTTTGTTTATTTTACATGTGAAAAATGTGGGGATATGCAGACCATCTTGGGATCCCTTTCAATGTACAATGCCATGGCCCTTGGGCTGCCATGGTGTTCAGCTCTGACGCGGTGGTCCTTTGCGTTGCTGTCATAGCCGGTACTGTGGACCCTGTAGGCTGAGCCAAGGGCCCCCCCCCCCCGCCCCGTACCCTTTGGGCCCTGCGCTGCAGCTCCCCGCCCCTAGAGGGTGCACAGCCCCGGGAAGGGAGCGAGGCAGATTCCTCTCAGCAGAGTCACCGGATGCCTCCGAGCCTCCTGTTCCCAGTGTCCAGTGTTCCTGCAGGGAGGCAGCTGTGGAGGGAAGGGGCAGAGTCCTGGCTTTAAGGTTAGCAGAGTAGGCGCAAGAAGAAGGCTTCCCACGTCTGGATGGAGATGGCGTGTGCCTGTCCCCCATAGACACTTTCCATGACTGCAGTAGGTGACTATGCTAGCTGTCTGCATTAGCGAGCTACTGCTGTGTAAGGAGTCAGCCAGCAGGGAGCAATGGGAAATGACCCATATGTCCTCTCTTAGCTTTGTTTGTTTATTTTTTGGTACCCAGGATCGAACTTGGGACCTTGCGCTTGCAAGGCAGGCGGTGGAACCACTGAGCTAAATCCTTGGCCCCACTTGTTTATTTTTTGAGACAGGATCTCGCTATATAGTCCAGGCTGGCCTTGAATTCACTATATAGCCCAGGCTGGCCTTGAAATCTTGGCGCTCCTCCTGCCTCAGCCTCCCAAGTGCTGAGATTATAGACATGTACCACCACACCCAGCTGTGTTATTATTATTGCAGGTCTGGCAACAGAACCCAGGGGTCCATGCATGCCAGACAGGCATTCATCCCTGAGCTACATCCCCAGACCTTTTTATTTTACTTTGGGACAGAATCTTGCTAACTTGCCCAGGCTGGGCTCAAACTTGAGAACTTCCTGCCTCAGCTTCCTAGTAGCTGGGATGACAGGTGTGCGCCATGGTACCCAACTTTCTGAAACATTCTTGATGTTTCCTCCTCCAGCAGGGTCTCTTCTTCCCCACCCCCCGGGGACTGTGGGCACTACGGGTCATCCTCTGGGGCAGGCACCCTAGTCACCTCAGGATGCTGAGCACCATTCCTGGCCTCCACCTATGCCATGTCAGGAGCACCCCCTACCCCCACCATGACAGCCACAAATGTCCCCAGACATCACCCAGTCTCCCCTGGGGCAGGATCACTGCTGGTTGAGACTCCCTGATTAGAGGGTACCATGGACCCCCAAGAGTCTGTGCATGCCATCCAGATGTTGCCCAGCATGCACTCAGAGACATGGTCTCCCTGCATATGAAGCCAAGCACGGTAGTGCATGTCTGTCATCCCAGCAGTCTGGAAGGCTGAGGCAGGAGGATCACAAGTTTCAGCCCAGCTTGGGCAACTTAGCAACTTAGCAAGACCTGTTCTTAAATAATAAAAAGGGCTAGGGATAGAGCTTAGAGAGAAGGCCCTGGGTTCAATCCCCTGTATGGCAAAAATGAAAGAAAAAACAAACCCTCCTGCTCTGACCTGGGCTTTGCCCCTTGAGCCTATGCACCATCACCATCAGCACAGCATTCTTCCTTACGAGGCAGCAGGATGTTTCTGCGTGTCACACTCCCCATCCTGCTCCTCCCACAGCAGCAGGCCCTGTGACTGACTCCCTTGGGCACAGGGTGGTGGTGGTGGTGTCCCCTCCTCTGTCACAGACTGGCAACACGAGGTCAGGATTGTTGAGTTGGGTCCAGGCACAGCCATCAGCACGCAGGCTCACTGATGCCCACCGGGCACTGCCAGCTTGCTTGGGTCACCTGGGCACCATCATGTGCCATGTCAGGGCTGGGGCTTGTTGCTGGAATGTCTTTGTTGAAGTCCAGTTCGCACAGCATTCCAGCTACCCATCTAGCCATCCAGCCACCTACTCATCCATTCATCCATCCGATACACAAATTCATTCCTTCTTCCTGTATTTGCTATAGTGCTCAACAACTACTTCTATCTACTTTCAGAACATTCCAGTAATGAGGTGGGGTGGCACACACCTGTTATTCCAGTACTTGGGAGGCTGAGGCAGGAGGATGGCTGGGAGTTCAAGGGCAGTCTGGGCTACATAGTGAGTATAAGGCCAGCCTGCATTGCATAGTGAGATCCTGTCTCAAAAAACCCCAGAACATTCTGTCACCTCAAAAGGAACCCCCGTACATCACTACAAGTAGTCACCTATTCTCTCCCCAGCCCCTGTTACCAACAAGGCCACCTCCTGTCCCTTGATTCACCTGTCCTGGGCATTTCCTATCCACAGAGCCCATGTTAGGTGTCCTTCTATGTCTGGTGTCTCTCACTGAGCACCACGTCCTCAAGGTCTATCCACGCTGTGGTGAGTATCACAGCCTCACTTCTTATGGTAGGTTACCTTTCCCACATGGGGACAGGCACCCTGAGGGTCTGTCCTTACTCTCTGGACCCTGGGCCACTCCCACCTCTCACTGTGCCCGCCTCCTGCCGCCAGGCTCACTGTGTGTCCAGCGTCCGTGTGTGCAGCCGTGTTTACCCTGTATCAGGCTGACCTTCTGGTGCCCTCCCTGGCAGCCACCCCAGGGGCGTGGCCATATTCCTAGATATTTCTGGGGCCACTGCCCTCCTTTCCAAGCCAGAGTCAGTGGGTGGAAAACAAACGCAGCTGACAAAAGTCACCATGTCCGACTCGGCCAGGGATAGGGATGCTCCAGGGACTCCCGGATCCTGTCACTCCACGGCTGGGCCTTGGAAGTCTACCTGTTCGTGGAGCACAGGACCAGGCTGAGCCGCCATCCCCAGGAAGGCAGAGGACACAGAGTCAGCCCGGGTCACTCTTAAGTCCTCAGCTGGGTCCCTCGAGCTGATTCACCACCTTGCTGGAAACTTCTGCTTTTAGCCAGGCACCGGCAGTTGCCCTGTGCTGACCCTGGCATGTGATGGGCATAAGGCTGGCCAATACCCCATGGCAAGGTCCCAGGAGGCTCATGGCACAGGGGTGTCCTGTGGCTCCGGGGGCTGAGCTGGCCGTTGGCTGAGGCCAACGGACAGCTCAGATGGGGCACGACTGCCCACTGTCCACCAAATGTCCTCTGTCAGTCCAGCCGCCAACAGACTGAGGAGCAGCACGCCAGTCACTTGTCAGAGTGGCCGCATGAGACAAAGCCCTTTGTCTGGTGGGGCCAGTCAGGCCAGACAGGCTGGTCTCCTGGGACTCTGTAATAGAAGGCTCATGGGAACATAGGTGTCATCTGACACTTCTAAAGGACCACAGTCTGGCCAGGCATGGGGCATGCACCTGTAATGCTGGCTACTGAGGAGACTGAGGCAGGAGGATGGCTAGGGCCGTTCTGGGAGTAGTGCCCTGCAGTGCCTGTCCTTTTGGGTCTGATTCAGTTCTCTGAGCAGCATGGCCTCAAGGTCTGCCTTCTCTGTAGCAGTGTCAGGGTTTCCTTCCTTTGTAACCATATTGCAGCCTACGAATGACCACATTTAAGATAGTAGTTAATTAATCATGGATACTTGGATTGCTTTCACTTTGAAGCTTATTGTAAACACTGCTTCTATGATCATGGGAATAGCCTTCCTACGTTTTCAAATGGTATAAGGCAGGTGCAGCGGTACAGGCCTGTCATTCCAGCACTGAGGGAGGCTGAGGCAGGAAGATCACAAGTTCAGGTCCAGCTTGGGCAACTCAGCAACTCAGAGACACTGTTTCAAAATCAAAAGTAAGGCCTGGGGATTTAGCTCAGTGGTTCCGCCGCCTGCCTTGCAAGCGCAAGGTCCCGAGTTCAATCCCCAGTACAAAAAAAAAACAAAACCCCACAAAAGTAAAAGACTGGAGATGTAGTTCAGTGCAAAGGCCCTGACTTCCATCCCCAAGTAGTGTGCGTGGATGTGCACACACATATACCAAAGAAAACAGGAAGGATGAATGGGTGAGAGGGAGGAAAGAGGTAAGGCAGTGAAAATTCATCTGACCAACTGCAGCCCAAGATGGTTCAAAGGGATGGCAGGGAGGCAGAGGACCCACGCCACTCAGAGACCAGTGCTATCCAGATGTGCGAGGTGGCAGTGGCCAAGGTGGTGGGATTCCCTGCCATCTGGGCAGTGTAGGAGGACAGAACAGGTACAGGTTGCCCGGCTGTGACAGGTCCCTGGAAGACATGGGCCCATCAGCCCAGCCACCAAGAGACAAGGAGGAGCTGGGCTGGGAATTTGTCATGGCAGCAACAGGACCCAGAGCTCTGGTCACATTCTGCTCCAGCCGGGCCACCTGGGGACACCAAATGTGCTAGTGTAGTGCAGGGGCCTGAACTAGACCATTTAGACTTCCATGTCCAGCTCACAGTGCTGCTCTGATCTGATATTGGGCCTCTCACATAGGGGCCAGGCTGGGGTACTGGGGATTGGACTCAGGACCTTGTGCTTGAGAGGCAGGCAGGGCACCACTGAGCTACATCCCCGGCCTTTTTTTTTTTTTTTTTTTGAGACAGGGTCTCACAAAGTCACTAAGTTGCCCAGGCTGGGATCAAACTTGCAATTGTTCTGCCTCAGCCTCCCAGAGTGCTAGAAGGACCGGGGTGAGCCACCACACCCAGCTAGGTACACAGCTTTTCTGGCATCTATGGGGCAGCAGGGACCTGGGTAGAGGAGATGTTTTAGCTGTGTGTGTCTGTGCTGTTCATTGTCATTCTGTTTGTGGGAACCAATTCTCCCACCATTTTAAGTCTCCACCTGGAGTAAAGGAAAAGTAACCTTAGCTTACTCTAGGGACTGCTCTACCCATGCGAATGTGGCCTGTCATTTGGAATTTGTCCTTACTTACAGTCTGGGAAAGTTCCTAATTGTGTTTTGGGGCAGGACAGACCACTCCCCGGCCTAAGTGCATTTGATCTTAATGATCTTGTTTTCTTGGCTCTGGCTTCTTGCTATCTCTGCTGACTTCACAGTCTTTTAAGGCTGACCTGACTTCCTACCCTCCTGTCTCTTCTCCCTGTGCCTTATCTTCATTTTTATGGCCTTAAAGACTGGCCCACTATTTTCTTTTTTTCTTTTTTTTTTTTCCTTTAGAAATCCAGGGCCCTGGATTTAGCTCATGGGCTGGGGATTTAGCTCAGTGGTTCCACTGCCTGCCTCAAAAGTGCAAGGTTCCAAGTTTGGTCCCTGGTACCAAAACAAACAAACAAACAAAAAATAGAAATCCAGTTACCTTTGAGTTAATTTAAACTAAGAGGAAAAGGTCATAATGTTTTTATGCAATACATACTTGGTTCTTTAAATAACAATTGTGACAAATAGCAGAAAGAATTAAGGACTGCTGGATTTGTGATCCATACAAAACACCAACATTTTGGGTTGTACATAATTAAAGAAATGTCTCACTTTTGAAATACATAGAGAAACAAATGCAATTTAGAAAGGAAAAAAAAATCACATTGGAACTACACAATTTCTTTAAAATCACTGAGCAAGAAAAGCAACACTGAACTTTCATACTGATTTGATTTTTTTTTTTTTGTACCAGGGATCAAACTCCTGACCTTGCTCTTGTGAGGAAAGCAGTAGCAGGACCACTGAGCTAAATCCCTGACCCAGTTTCATACTGATTCTATACAACTTCTATACAGTACCTTGACTTAAATCCAAGAGCAAAAGTTAAGACTCTCCTCCTCCATTTTTTGGTAAACAACTGTATGATAAACTTAGATGGCTTTCCCCCCTGGATTTTACCTGGGAGTGGCCTGTTTAATATTTTATTTAAGAGAGGGCAGGTTTGGCATTTTTATACTGATGTTATCAATGTTAGTATTTCTTGAAATCTCAGGAAGATTCATATTCTTTTGGTTTTTTTTTAGGTACCGGGGATTGAACTCTGGTCCTTGCGCTTGAGCAGTAGGTGGCGAAACCACTGAGCTAAATCCCCAGCCCAAGATTCATATTCTTTACAGCAGATACAGCATGGGCTGGAGCTCCTGCTAAGCCAGCCTCAGATTTCTCCAGTTTATTTTATGCATCAATTTGTTTAACAATTTCATTCATGTTGGTCTCTAATACCATTCCCCCATTTTTGCAAGAATATTGTGAACCGGCTGGGGATTTAGCTCAGTGGTTCTCGGGCCTGCCTCACAAGTGCAAGGTCCTGAGTTCGATTCCCTTTACCAAAAAAAAGAATATTCTGAACCTTGTCTACATGGAAAATTAAATCCAGTTCACAGACATTTTCAAAACATTTGTCTAATGTTTCCACGAACACTTGCATTAAATCTAAAATGCCAAGTTCACTTTCTGAAGAATCCACACAGAAGACAAAATACAGTGTTGCATAATGTCTGTGAATTGGTTTGTTGTCAGATCCTCCAATTAATTAGATTTTTTTTTTTTTCTGTACGGAGGATCAAACTCGGGTTCTTTCGCTTGCAAGGCAGTCAGCAGAACCACTGAGCCAATTAATTAGATTTAACTCCATAGGTCACAGTAAGTTACACAGCTTAAGACTGATTACCAAAATCCTCCTTCTAGGAAATTACAAACAATTTCGTCTCTCTTAGATACCAAATGGAAAGTCTCCCTGATAGTTTGTTGTTGTGCATCTTCACTGTAGGGCTGGTAGAACTTGGAGAGCCGAGGCTTTCCATGGTTGTTGAAGATGAGGATCACCTTGATCATGGCTGGGCCGGGCTGACTTGGTGGGCACTGGGGCCAGAGCGGGATCTCACTGGGGTCCTTCCCACCTGTCCCCTCCCACACACACGCCCCCCCCCAATTCTCTGGGATATCTGGTAAACCCATAAGACTGAGGGCCAGACTAGCTGTCTCACATCTATCCCCAGCACTAAAAAAAAAAAAGGCTAAGCATGCTGGCTCATACCTGCCATCCCAGCACTCTGGGAGGCTGGGGCAGGAGGATTACAAATTTGAGCCTGGGCAACTTAGTGACTTAAAGAGACCCTCTCTCAAAATAAAAAATAAAATAGGCCTGGGGATGTTGTTCAGTGGGAAGGCCCTGGGTTTAATCCCCTGCACTAAAATAACAAACCTAGAGGAGGCTACAGGATAGTTGTGAGGGTCAGGGTAGGAGGCACCCAGAGGAGGGGCTGCCAATCAGATAGGGGTGAGGCCCTTGGGAAGTCAGGGGGCATGTAGGGGGATATGCTAATGAGGTGGATATGGGGCTGCAGATGTAGCCCCAGAAAATGGGATGGTGAGGCACAGCAACTGGAGAGGCCCAGGGAAAGAGGGAAGGTTGGGATAGGAGTTTCTCACTGGACCAATGCCCCCAGAGAAGAAGCGAGGTGGGGCAGGTGGCATCTGCCCAAGGCAGGGCAGGGATGGAGCCCCACAAGAGAATGAAGAGTACAAATATTGCAGGGCGTGGGCTGGGCAGAAGAGGGTCTCCTAGCTGACATGGTTAGTGTGGCTTATGTAAGGAAAAAAATGTATCAGGAAAAAAATCAAAGACAGAGAAAAAAGTAATGCCCAGTACAGTGATGCAAGCCTGTAATCCTAGCTGCTCAGGAGGCTGAGGCAGAAGGATCCAAAGTTCACGACCAGCCTGGGCAACTTAGCAAGACACTGTCTCAAAATAAAATTTTAAGCCAGGGATTTAGCTCAGCGGTTCCGCTGCCTGCCTCGTAAGCGCAAGGTCCCGAGCTTGATCCCTGATACCAAAAAATAATAATAATAAAAATTTTTAAAAATAAATTTTTAAAAGGGTTGGGGTGCAGCTCAGTGCTTCCTTGGTTCAATTCCCAGTATTAGGGAAAAAAGGGGGGAGGGTGTAAACCTTTGAAAGTCTCTCTTGCAGGATATTAGACACCCCTAGTGGGAAGCAGGAAACTAGGTCTTGTGTTGGCTGCAGAGGGGAGACCCCATGGTCCCAGTGGGAACTGAAGGTGGGTTTGGGGGGTCTTGCAGTCCATTGAATAACAGGTCCCAAAAATGTCCAAGTCATCACCTTGTGAATTGGTCACCTCCCATGGCAAAAGAGGCCAACCCCATACTGGCCTCCAGCACGTCCACTCCCCAAGGGCCACCTTGGGGGACACTCCAGGCTTGGCACACCAGGAGTGCCTGGTGAGTGGGCTTGCGGGGTTCCTTTGGCCCCTGTCCCTATTCCGGTTCAGCTGCAGTCGGCTTGACGGCCTAGCCGCGGCCCCCAGAGACAGCAGTCACAGCCTCATCTCCTCCTCGCTGCTGGGGGCCCCGCCTCCCGACCCCTCCAGCCGAGGCAGGGTTCTTGGAAGGCACTGTCTCCGGGCCAACGGGGAAGAAGCAACAGTGCAGGACCCCTGGGGAAACAGGCATAGGAGGCCCAGGCCCGGTCCGGTTATCACACAGCTGGCCAGAGGAAGATGTAGAGCTCAGCTCGACCTACTGATCTCCCCCACCCTGAGGCTGTGCCCTTTGCCCTTGACCAGGCCTGCTACTCCACCCCCACGCGGGACCACAGGCTTCTCAGAGGCCAGCGAGTCGCCGAGTGACGCGCGCGGGCCCTTTAAGTGGGACTCGTCCCTCCCCTCTGGGCCTGGACAACAATATTCTCATTGGCTAGAGAGCTCGCCGTGGCCACGCCCCTCACCGCATTTTCTAGAATATTACTGGTTCAGCACCTGCGCTCCGCCTCCCACCCCCTCGGAGCCCTGCAGTCTGGCCTGTTGGGTGACGCAAACGCATTTCCCCGGCAACCGCCTTTGCCCTGGGGCAAAGAGGCCGGGGCCCCGGAGCCTGGGCTGAGGAGTGCGGCCACCCCTGCCTTCCCAAAGCTCGTCGCTTGCAGCGCTTACCCCTAGATTCACTGTGCCCGTCGCATCCCTGCCAGTGCCTGTCACCCCGGGGCAGAGAGTGATGGGTGCCCCCAAAGCTCAGGCGTCCGGAAGAGGAGTCGTCCCTAGGAATGCACGCCCGGGAGAGGTCACGCGTGGGAAAAGGCTTGGCGCCTGCAGGAATTCCGCTGGAGGAGAAGCCAGGCCTCTGGTTCACCCGGTTCCCACACCGCTTCTCTGTGCCTAGCTCTTCCAAGGGCGTTACAGGCAGGGGACCCAGACAGCAAATTGGTCCGCCTCCTGCCAACTGGCTGAATTTCCTCAGCTGCAAAGTGGGAATGCCGCCCCCCCATCCCCCGCATGAGCGCATGTGTGTACCCTGGGAGGCCGAGGCAGGAGGACTGCTGGTTCAAGTCCAGACTGAGCAATTAAGCAACTTAGCGAGACCCTGTCTTAAAACAAAAAATAAATGGGCTGGGGATTTAGCTCAGTGGTTCCGCTGCCTGCCTCCCAAGCAAAAGGTCCCAAGTTTGATTCCCGGTACCAAAATAAAATAAATTAAATTGAATAAAAAATAAAGGGCCAAGGATTTAGCTCAGTGTCGCCGTGCCTGCCTCGAAAGCGCAAGGTCCTGAGTTCGATCCCCGTTACCGAAATAAATAGGAATAGCTGTAGCTCTGTGTAAAGAACCACTGTTAAAATGCTTCAGGCAGAGTCCCCTCTGGAAGTCTCTGCTGCTGCAACAGGTGAACATAATGAAAAGGACAGAAATTGACCATGTCACATTTTTGGTGTGGGGAGCCAACAAGGGCCTTGCTGGGCTGAGTCCAGGTTCTGGCAGCAGGGCTGCTCCTCCCGAGGCTCTGGGAAAACCCAAGTCCCCTAGAGGCGCCGGAAGCCCTAGCCTCTTGGCCCCATCCTCCATCTGCAGAGCCAGCCTGCAGTGCAGGGTCTCCAGCCTCTCTCCCTCCCACACCCTCTCAGGGGAACGCTGGGGGACAATGGGCCCCAATGGTCAAGATAACTCCCTCTGGGTCCTCCATGGATCCCTTCTGCCATGAGAGGTGACATGGCCAAGCTCCTCCCAGGGTCTACACCCATGTCCTGAATCCCCCTCCAAACTAGGAATCCTTGAACCTGATGCCCAAATCTCTGTCCAGGAGCAGGTCAGCTGGACCAGGTGACCAGGGTCCCTGTTTCCCTGAGAGCAACTTGGGTGCCCTCAAAGGTTCATCAGAGGACAAGGCAGGGAGGAAGCCAGATGACAAAGCAGGTGCCTCGGCATGGTCACTGGGGCAGGACAGTGGCCTCTGGCCATCTGCTGGTCCAGCCCTGCCAGCCACACGCCCCTCCCCAACACCTCCCGAGAGGACAGTGCAGTGCCAGGCCACTAGGGAGGCAGGAAATGTGCCCCAGTCTCAGCAGGAGGCGACAGGCTACCCACACACCCACAGCTACCCACAGGCCCCACCCAGCCTGGCCCCACCCTCAGCACTGGACAGCCAGCCCTGGCTCTGTCCCTGCACTGCTGAGCCACTGAAATGGAGCGCCTGAGTCAGCCAGCAGGAAGGACATTTACAGCCACTTGCATCAGGTAGGCCCAAAGCCAGTGAGCCAGCCCAGCAGGGGGCCTGCAGTGCCTCCCCGGTGCCCCTTACTAGCTGGGGACCCTCCTGGCTGTGGTTCCCATCCCTGAATACAGTGGGTGCGTGCCAGGCTGGGTGCCAGGCCTGGGTACCTGGACTGCACTTCCCCCAGTTACCTCTGAGCTTCAGGTGCCTGCTCTGAGTGGGGCAGGAGGGAGCGCAGCCTTGGCCTGCAAGGCCCAGGTTCATGAGGATATTGCAATGGTCCCAGCACTGGCCCCACACAATAAACCCATGTTGGGCACCCACTGTGTAGTTGTGTGCGTGAACACAAGTGTATACAATCCCGCACCCCACATCTCCCCTACCACATGTGCACACAGTCTGCTCTACTTGGACACAGGGTTGCTGCCTGAGCATCTACACCTGCCTTCACAGAAAGACTCCCCCAATCTCTCACCTATGTGCTCTAATTTTTTATGGAGGGGGAGGAGAAAGGTCTTTACTCTCATGCCCAAATAGGTTAGCAAATAAAATACAGGACAACCAGGTGCCGTGGTGCACATCAGTAACTCTAGTCACTATGTACTTGGGAGGCTGAGGCAGGAGGATTTCCAGCTCAAGGTCAGCCTGAACAACTTAGTGAGACTCAAAATGAAAAATAAAGGGGAAGGGAGCCTAAAAAAAGAATTAAAAATTTAAAAATTAAAATTAAAAAAGGAGGGGCTGGGGATTTAGCTCAGTGGTTTTGCCGCCTGCTACATAAGCACAAGGACCCGAGTTTGATCCCTGGTACCAAAAAAAAAAAAAAAAAAAAAAAAAAAATTAAAAAAGGAGGACCAGGGATGTAGCTCAGCAGCACCATGCCTGCCTGGCAAGCTCAAGGTCCTGAGTTCAATCCCCAGTACTGGGGAAAACAAACAAACAAAAAAACTCTATACATACATAGATGTGTATACACAGTACAAAAATCTAAAAAAAGGGGCCGGGGATTTAGCTCAGTGGTTCCAGCGCCTGCCTTGCAAGCGCAAGGTCCTGAGTTCGTTTCCCGGTACCAAAAAAAAAAAAAAAAAAATCTAAAAAAAGGGCTGGGGATGTAGCTCAGTGCAGAGGCCCTGGGTTTAATCCCCAGTAATGGAAAAATAAATAAAAATAAAAATGGAATGGGTCATAGCTCGGTGGAACAGCACTCCTATTCAGTCCTCAGTACCACTAAATAAATAAAATAAAACACAGGCTGTCCAGTTAATTTGAATTTCTGATTAATAAAGAATAATTGTTTTGGATCTACTCATACTTGGGATGTATAGTACTTATGCATGGCACTTACTTATGCTTAGGATGTCTACTAGAACTTTATTTATTATCTGAAATTCAAATTTTGGTTTTTTTGGTTTTTGGAGGTTTTTTTGGTGCCGGGGATCGAACTCGGGTCCTTGTGCTTGCGCAGCAGGCGGCAAAACCACTGAGCTAAATCCCTGGCCCCTGAAATTCAAATTTATCTTGAAAAATTGAAACTCCAACCCCTCTCCTTTGGTAGCATACCTTGATCTAAATGAACTTTCCTCTTTTCTACAAAAGAAATTTAACTGGACACGGTTCCTGGCTGTGGGACCCTGGTAAAGCAGCCCTGAGAGTGGCTGGTGGTACTGTGGTCCGGGACATCCTGGTGCTGGCCCACAGAAAATGTGACTCATCCCTGGGAATTCTGAGAACTGTGTGCCACTCTGCCTGGGGGTCAGGAACCTTTGGCCACGGGACACTTGAAGGCCACCTGGAGCAGGGACCAGGCCAGGCTGGCTGTTGGTCTTTCGTGGGAGAAGGGACACAGGGCTGAGCATGCCTGGGAGGCCGGCCGAGGCCACTCAGAGAGGCAGAGATGGCCATGGAGGGCTGGTGAGGGCCACATAAGGGGACAAAGCAGAGTCCACTCACATACCCGTCCTCCTGGGAGGCCACTTTAGCCCCCTCTTCGACCCTGCTTCCCTGGGCCTAATCTGTCACCAGCAAGTCCCAAAGTGAAATAGTAGGGGTCTAGGCCCTTTAGGGTGACTCTCACCTGTCCCAGGTACTGATGTTCCTGTGGCCAGGTGGGGAGGAACTGGGACTTCTGAGGGGGAAGCAATGAGCTTGCAGAGGGGTTGGTGTGGGAGCTGGGAATTGTGCCAACTGCTGCAGGATGCTGGCACCCATGCCTGGGGCCCCACCTGGCTTCCTGTTTGTCCTCCTTCTGGGGCCAACCCCTCCCAGGACCTTCTCTTGCTCTGGTGGCCTCAGCCTGGCCAGTCCGTTGGAGCAATTTTGAGTACCCTCCCAGGCTAGCCTCTGCCTCTTGGATCCTAGGGGACTCTTCCCAGGCCCTGCATGTCCAGCATGCCCTGTGCCCTGTGCCCATTTGTCCTTTGCCCCAGTCACCTTCATGGTGCAGCCCACCCACACTCCAGAAGGCAAGAGAAAACTGGAACAGAGGCCAGGATCTGGGGTTCCTGTGAACTTTCCAGTGCCCTTTCCCTGGGGAAGGTGGGGTCCTCCTCCCAGAGTCCTGCAACTGAGGCACAGCAGGCAGGAGAGGCCAGGGTGGGAGGCTCCTGGGTGCTCAGCACCTCTGGGGGCCACTTGTGAACAGGCATCTGTGAGGAAGAGATGGTAGTGGCTGGGCTATGTGACAAGGGGCTGCAGGAGGCCATCCCATTCCCAGTCTCCCTGGCTGCCCCACCCAGTGCAGGCCAGCTCTGGGACTGGCTGCCTACAGAAGGTACACCTTGCTCTGGCCGGTCCCCCGTTCCAGGCTGAGTGCTGGTCTCTGGGAGTCTCCAATCTCTTTTCCCAGATGACAGCATTGATGGAATGCACCTTCCTGTATATTCCAGCCAACAGGGTGACCGGTAGGCCTGCACCCACGGCCACACATGCATACACAAGAGTGCACATCCCAGGCATGGTGGTGCATGCCTTTAATCCCAACACTCAGGAAGCTGAGGCAGGAAGATCACAAGTTCAAGCTCAGGCTGGCAACTTAGTGACTTAGTGAGACTCTCTCAAAAAATACAAAGGGAGGGCCGGGCATTTAGCTCAGTGGTTCCGCCACTGCCACCTGCCTCACAAGCAGAAGGACCAGAGTTCGATCCCCAGTACCAAAAAAAAAAAAAAAAAGGGGTGGGGATATAGCTCAGTTCGAAGGCCCTGGGTTCAAGTCCCAATATTGAGAAAAAAGGGAGGGAGAGATAAATTTGGACTCTGAGACACAAGGAAATGGGCCTGTGACAATGGAAGCAGACTGCAGAGATGCGGCTATAAGCCAAGGGTCACATGGACCCACCGGAACTTGGAAGAGGCAGAAAGTACACAGCCTTGCATAGCCCTGGATCTCAGACTCTGGTCTCCAGGGCTATGGGAGAGTAAATTCCTATCATTGAAGCTACCCAGTGTGTGGACCTTGGTCACTGAAGCCCCAGGAAGCCATCTACTTACACACTCATGTGTGTATGTACACACTTGCACATGCATGCACACACATACACTCAAACACATCTTCAGTGTGCTAGGTGCTGGCCTGGGGCCTGGACCTGCAGGGGACAGGTTGATGCTCTCACGGGACTTCTCGTGGGATTTCACTGGGACTTCTTTTTTTTTTTTGGTACCAGGGATTGAACTTGGGACCTTGCACTTTTGAGGCAGGCAGCAGAACCACTGAGCTAAATCCCTGCCCTTCATGGATATGACATTTGGAGGCAAGCAGTGACACATGCATAGGTGTCTTAGGTGTCTTTAACATACACAGCTACAAGGAAGCCTGTAAGAGCAACGCCTGGGTCTACGCAGGGTGACCCTCCACACAAAGATCAGGGCCCAGCCTGGAGGCAGAGGTGGGAGGGGACAGCCTGACAGGAGGCTGCAGGAAGGATGGTAAAGGCCTCTCCCCGGCAGGCAGGTCTGGCAGCCCCACCCCAGCACCCGGGGCCAACGTGTGAGGCTCTACACAAACACATGCATGCACACTTGCACACACATAGCAGGCAGGGCCAGGCCAGGCCTCCTGGCTCACCATCTATGGCCAAGATTTACAGAGCAGCAACAGCACTGGGCTGCCTGGGGAGGTCCCTTCAAATGCCCCAGGGGTGACCTTCAGGACACCAAGGGAAGCAGAGGCAGCCCACCAGGGAAAGGGGTCCCCTCAGCTTCAGGTCAGTGGGGCTTGAGTCCCTCTGAGTTCCTGGCCTTCTTGGGGCAGTAAGGATGGGCTCTGGGAGTGCAGGCTGGGGACCTACCCAGACCGTCAACCCGGAAGACCTAATTCCCCCTAGGGCCGGGGATTTAGCTCAGTGGTTCTGCTGCCTGCCTCAAAAGTGCAAGGTCCCAAGTTCAATCCCTGGTACCAAAAAAAAAAAAAAAAGTAATAATTCCCCCTGACATGGTGTTGCTCTAGGTCCTTGTAGATCTCAGGCCCTACTCCCTCCTCTGGTCCCTGCCAATAACCTGGCAAACCCTTGGGTAGGCTCCTTTGTGGGTGACGGTGCCTGCTCCCTGAGCAAAGGTGCCCAGTTCGGTTAGGATGCAGGTGGCTGCAGCCAGTCCTCCAGAGCTAGGAGGAAAAGGGTGGACTTCGAATTGTGTTGGGGGTGTGCAAGGGAGCCAGGTGGAGACAGCACTGGGGAACTGCAAGAGGGAGCCATGGCAGGTTATAGATCAGGGGCGTCACTCAAGAATATCAGTATCCTCGGCCCAAGCCAATAGGCCAGGAATGTTGCCCTGCATGGGACCAAACGGCAGGGCCAGGCTTGGTGCCAGGATCCCGCCTGTCCCGGGAGCCTCCGGCAGCCCACAACAAGCCCACTGAGGCCACGCAACCTGGAAGACCGCCTGGCTTCTGGGCCGGCCAGTGAGCCATACTGCGCAAGCGCACTCGAGGCAGCGCCGAACGCACCCCCCCCCTGCACCGGAAGTGCGCAGCCGCACTCGGCACAGCTTTAAGCTCCGCCCCCGACGCGCGCAAGGGGGCGTGTCAGGAGGCGGAATCTGTGGCAGGGGCGGGCACGAGTCAGAAGCAGGGACTATAAAAGTGGCGGTAGCAAGCGCGCGCCCGGCTCCTCTCAGCGGCGGCGGCCCAGGCGGAGGAGTCCGCGGTGGCGGCGGTGGCGGCGCTGTTCCCCGCGCGGTCTGCGGAGCGGGGTCCGGGCTGTGCGACGTCGGGCGGCGGCGGCACTGAGGCCCCGGCCCGACCCCGACCCCGGTGAGTTCCCCCTTCCACCAGGGACCCCCGACTCGGGCGCGGGGACCGGGCCCCGCGGAGCCCTCGCCGCCGCCGCTCACCACCCTCCCTTTGTCTGCTCCGCCCGCAGGGTCCCCTCGGCCGCCCCCCGCCCACGGGCCGCCCCCTGGGCCCTGTGTCCCTTCCCCCGCTGGCGGGGCCCGGACAGAAGATGGTGCAGAAGAAAACAGCCGAACTTCAGGGCTTCCACCGATCATTCAAGGTGAGGGCCCTATCGGTTTGGGGGCGCTGCAGGCTGGACCACCGGAGTGGTCGCTGGGGGTGACAGAGCCAGTCCCAGAGGCTCCGGCGGGAGGCGGGGTCCCCCACCCCCTCTCTTGGGGCTGCCCCAGCCCGGGGTGCGCTAGAGTGTGGGGGGGGGCGGTCAGCAGGCCGCAGCCGCGTCCCTGGCTGTGGCCTTCGGGAGTCTGTCTTCCAGGAAACCTGTCTTGTGCCTGTGTGTCCCCTACAAGCCTCAGCCAGATGTATGCTTGGGGTGGAGTGGTGGGGACAGCAGGCCGCAGTCCCGTCCCCCAGCGCCGCGTGTGGTCCCTTCTCCCGGAATTACGGGGTGGCTTGCATACCCTGCCACCCTCAGCTGTTTGTGCACTGGTCTGGAGGAGTCAGCAGGCCCATCCCCACCTCTGTCTGGCCCGTGGGGCCCTTGGTCCAGGAACCCTTGGCCCTGTTGGCGGCCGTGTGAAATGGGGGAGTGGAGAGGATGCCCCTCCCGGACACCCCAAGCCCAAGTGCTATTTCCTGTCTGAGCGGGAAGTTTTCTGCAGTGATCTGGTGGTGGTTGGGGCCACAGAGGCGGCGCAGTGGCTGGCGGCTGCTGAGTCCTGGTCTCAGATGAGCGAATCTGGGGGTGGCTCGGAGGGCAGGTGCTGGGCAGAGGCCCCCATGGGGCCTGGCCCAGGGGACGCAGTGATGTCAGCCTGCCCGCCCCACTCCGCAGGCTGGGTTATGTAATGGCTTGGCTTCCCTGGGCTTCCTTGGGCAGGGACCTGTTGCCCGGTGGAGGAGGCAAGACTTGAGAGTGAGTGTGTATGTGTGTGTGTTGTACACACAGGCTCGAACCACTGTGGGAGGAGCGTGGAGAGTCTGGGAAGAATTCCCAGGCTTGTCCAGCCAGTGTTCCTGGCCAGCTGCCCCACCCCTGCCCCACATGCCTGTCATCCCTGTTTTTCCCTAGGGTGGCCCAGGCCTTGGCCTCCAGTGTCTGGTCTGGGTTCGAGAGGGGTGGGTTTGAAATGTCACCGATGGTGGTCTTTCCTCTGGAGGGAGGGGGTCAATGCACAGGCCAGTGAGGCAGCAGCCAAAGCAAACCCAAGCTTTCTGGATGGTTCCAGCCACCTTCTGCCAAGGCCTGCTGACTCCAGGCAGTAGCCAAAGCCTGGGCGGGCTGGGCTAGGGCAGGCTGGGCTGGGCTGGGCTGGGCTGGGCTGCACCGCACCGCCCACACGGCATGGGACTGTGGCGGGTCTGTATGCAGGGCGGCTGGACGGCTCTTGTCAGAGCTGGGACTGTGGGAGTCCCCAGAGGAGAAGGCCCTCCAGGAAGCCAGGGGCTGTTCGCTCAAGAGTATCTCCACCTCTTACCCAGGCTGCTGTTCCCTGGGGTTGAGGCCACCTCTACTGGACACAGCCCCCCACCCCCCAGGTCTGGAGCACAACAGGTACTTCTGCTAGACCTCTTGGCTTTATTTTTTGTGATGCTGGGGATAGAACCCAGGGCCTGGTGTGTGCTAGTGAGCACGTGACCCTGAGCTGCTCCCCTAGCCCTATTCACCCCCCACCTTTATTTTTCCAGTAGTAGGAATTGAACCCAGGGCCTTTTCATTGAGGTACATCCCTAACTCTTTTTGTCCCGGTTCCCCCCCCCCCCCCCCCCGCCCCGCCGGCTCTGTAGTTCAGGCTGGCCTTGAACTCACTATTTAGCCCAGGATGGACTCGAACTCTCTGTGACCCTCCTGCTCCAGCCTCTCAAGTGCTGGGACTAAAGCGTGTGGCACCATGCCTGGCCCTTTTTTAAATTATGAGATGGTCTTGTTAGGTTGCCCAGGCTGGGCTCTAGCTCACGATCCTCCTGCCCCAGCCTCCCAGAGTAATGGTGTTACAGGTGTTCACCACCACACCTGGCTTTTTTTTTTTGTACCAGGGATCAAACTCGGGTCCTTGCGCTTTCGAGACAGGCATTGGAATCACTGAGCTAAATCCTGGGCCCTCTTTTTTTCTTGTTTTTTTCTTGTTTATTTTTTTGGGCGGGGTACCATGGATCGAACTCAGGACCTTGTGCTTGCAAGGCAGGCGGCAGAACCACTGAGCTAAATCCCCAGCCCCTTTTTTTCTTTTGAAGATGCAAAAACGAAGGCTCCTTGGCAGCACTGGAGTCCCCCTGCACATGGGGGACCCTACCTAGCACCTCAGCTCTGGCAGGTCTGTCCTTCATGGTTGTGGCTCTGTCTTAGCCATCTGTCTTACCCTTTCTGTGGGGATGGTGACCGGATAAGGCCAGAGGCATAGCCTGTGTTCTGAGAGCTGGGGGCAGCTGTCCTGTCTCAGCGTGATAGTCAGGCCCAGTGCTAAGGGCCCTAGGCTGAGATCAGGGAGCAGGTGCCATAGCTGCCCTTTGACCTCGACCTTCATGTCCACCCCTCCTCCTCCTAGTTGCCCCATGTGCGGCGGCTGCTCTGGTGGGGAGCCTTATCAACGTGCACCTGCCTGTCCCCCCACCAGGACTGGGTTGGGGTGCCCTCCTTCTATACTGGCCTCCTAGCAACTATCTGCCAGCGAGGGAGGGTGGGGAGGCATGGTGGCAGAGCCACCTCCCTCTCCACTGCAAGCCTTGCTGGCCTTGGTCTGGAGGAATCAGTGGGGCCCTCTAGGGACTCCCTGGGGTCTCCCAGAGTGAGTTGTCTGCTGAGTAACTGACCCTCCTGTCAGCCCTGCCCGCTGGTTTGGAGGTGAAGAAGAGGGGCAGAGACTTGGCCCAGGTCCTCTGTTGTCAGCACTGGTGTCACTTGCTCCTCACCACATCTCCAGCCCCCTCAGGTTCCTGAGTCTGCTGTCTGGCTCTCAGGATGGGGCAGGCTAAGTGAGACTTGGCTGGGCCTCAGTTTCCTGGCTGGGAAGGCCCTGCCCCTCATGCAGGGGACCCTGGGTCAGGACTGAGTCATTGGTCTGTGCAAACAGATTTATTCCAAAACTCTTCTGTTTGGGGACTAGAGAAAGGTCTCTCTGACCTGCAGTGTCCTTGTGCCAGTCAGGGTCTTAAACCCTCCCACCTATCCCTATCCTGGGCTGTGTCATTTGACTCTTACCCAAGCTCTAGGCCTGAATTGGAGTCCTGGCACCACAAACCCCTCCGCACAGGGTTAGGTATCTCAGTTGGGTACTGGATCCTGGAGGGGTTCCCTCTGTGTGTCAGGCTGACCCAGAACGATGTGGGCTGAGTAGGGCTGGTACACTTGTGCCACAGGTGCCAAGAGTGACCCAGTTGGACCTTGGTCACTACACCAATAGGGCAATGGTGTTTGCCAAACCACTGTCCTCAGTGGGGGCCTGTGGTCCTCAGAGGATAAGGAAGGTGAAGTGGAGACACCCCCAGCCCCGAGCCGCTGGACTCTCAGGACCTCGCTGGGTTCATGGACTCCCCACCTCAGTGCAGGAGCAGTAGTAGGCAAAGGGGAGGCAAAGGGAGAACTGGTGACGGCCCACTTTGCACAGGGAATCTGAGGCCTGCAAAGCTGAGGACCATGCCCAGAGCCACTCAGCTGGGGCTCAGCTGTCCTGAGACAGCCCAGGAGGCTGTGACACAGCAGACTGGGAACCTAGTTACACTCTTGCTGGCTGGGGATACGTCCCCATTCTCCGGATGAGCAGACTGAGGTACCAGACATGGCTTGGGCCCCGTATGACTCAGGCCAGAGGGAGAAGTCAGGCAGAGACCTCTCTGCCTATGCATGTGGCCATTTGGGACCAGATTGTTATCTGGGGTGGGCATTCTGGGCACTGCCGGGTGGTGAGAAGTGTCCCTATCCTCCACCCACTCTGTGGCAGCAGCACCCCCAGTTTTGACAACCACAAATGTCCCTAGACATGCCCTAGTGTCTCCTGGGGAAACTAGGTTATTAGAACCTAGGAGCCCCGGTGTCCCATGATCACTTGCCTTGCTGAGGTCCTAGACTGCTACCTACAGTGACATCCACAATGAGTGGAGTAGGAGAGAGGGGTCAGGCTCAGACACTGGGTCCCTGGGTCACACCGCCTGTCCCAGCAGGAGTTCTACTGTCCAGTGTGTGTAAGGGGCATGCTTGATTTTTTTTCCATGTGGGGCACTTCGCCTTGGCACCGTTGGTGATGAGCCTGAACCTGCTTTCTTCTCTGGTCCTCTGCAGGGGCAGAATCCTTTTGAGCTGGCCTTCTCTCTAGACCCAGGCCACCACAGGGACTCTGACTTCAGCCCACCGTGTGAGGCTCGCCCTGGTGAGGGTCCTGGGGAGAGCGGATGAGGGCTGGGGATCGTGGGGAGATGGGACAGTCTGGGTGGTGCTGAGCTCCTCCTGAGCCAGTGGTATGCATGGTACAGACATGCCCACCAGCCAGCCCATCGACATCCCAGATGCCAAGAAGAGAGGCAAGAAGAAGAAGCGGTGCCGTGCTACTGACAGCTTCTCGGGCAGGTTTGAAGGTGTGTGGGGTGGCATCGGGTGGTGGGGAGGTGGAGCCATGGTGGCAGCCATGGCCCTCACCCTCCTGTGCTCCCCAGATGTGTACCAGCTGCAGGAGGATGTGCTCGGGGAGGGGGCCCATGCCCGCGTACAGACCTGCATCAACCTCATCACCAACCAGGAGTATGCGGTCAAGGTGAGCCCTGCCCTCCCTCACAGCCGCCCTGGGCACTGGCACCCACCTGCCAGGAGGGGTAGTGGCACTGGAGCTTCCAGACCACAGCCAGGGAAAACCAATACCTAAAAATGGACCTGGGACCTGGTGACTCAGGCCACCCCTGAGAATCCAGGTCAACCCTACTGAGCCTCCACAGCCACCGGGAAGTGACAGTGAGGGCTGGCCTCTGCCCACGCCATGGTCTGGTAACCAAGGACCTGGTGCCAGGGCAGCTGCCAAGAGCCTAGGGTTTGGGTCAGAGGCCAGTCCTCCACCTCTGAGCTTCCCCAAAGAGGACACCTGCTGGGAGGATTGGTCACAAGAACCCAAAGACAGTGGCATCATACCTAGGTCCCAGAGGGGCGGCCGGGGCGGGGGAGCTGTGCATTTGGAGGAGCCCCATGCATGTCCATGGGAGCTTCCTATGGGTCCCCTCCCCACCCACATGACTTCTCAGCCCTGGGTGTGTCCACACAGCCCGAAAGCCAATCCCTGGTCTGGCCTCCTGACCTTGCACGGGCAGCTGGCCATCCCCTGTATTCTGAGAAACCGTCTAGGCTCTCTTTGTGACCTCACATCCGGCTCCTGACTGGGCAGGGTGGCAGAAGGGCTGGCTGCCCAGGAAGGAGGCCAGGTGCTCCCTGATGAGGGGGGCCCAGGTGGACAGCCAGTGGCTGCCGCTTGAGGGTGACAGGAGAGGTGGCTGTCCTGTTTGTGTAGCGAGCCTCGTCGGTGAAAGATGAAGGAAGGCCCCGGGCTAGGTGCAGTGGCTGCAGTGGGGGACCTGGTTCTAGGGCCTCACAGGAGGGTGGGGTGAGAACAAGGCAGGTAGCCTGAGCCATTTCTCCTTAGTGGTCCTGTAGAGCAGTCTTCCTTCCTGTTCTTGTTTGACAGAGCAGGAAACTGAGGCTCAGAGAAGGTAGGTACCCTGAGCCACCCTGCGTGGCCTCGTGGTGGGTCCTGCCCCCCCAACTGCCTCCCATCACCTTTCGGTGACCCAGTGTGGTCCATACTGGGATCTGGGGGCCATGGAGGTTTCCTAGTGGAAGTGTCAGGTAGGCACTGATGTCTCATGGCCATGAGAGAAGGAGGTGTTCTGGGTGCAGGAGACAGGAAGAAGTGGGGACTCAGGCTGTCCAGGAGGTTTGAGGAACGGTGGGACCTCTGTGGCCAGGGCTCCAGGCACTTTTATCTGGAAGGAGCTGGCAGTTGGGTAGGAACCCTGCAGTGACTTTGCAGAAGGTGCCCTTCTGAAGCAGGGGTTGTAGCCTCTTTCCAGAGGGACAGGATGAGGTTCGGTTTAATCACTCCTTGAACCTGGCGCTCAGCAGCTACTCAGGTGACGGTGGTGTCTCCCGAGCCCCTTGCTGGGACAGGTGTGTGTGCTGCTAGACACATAGGTGGCAGGACACAGCATACACCTACATATTAGACCACTGTGGTTGGCAGATACCCTGGGCATGGGTAGTCACCCAGCCTCATAATCACTCATTTAGGGCCTCAAGTGTCCAGCTGGGGGAAGAGGAGCCCAGGGTGCCGGGAGAGCTGGGAGGCTCCTCTGACCAACCCTCTGGGGGCCTCCAGGGAGCCGGCGCTGGGGTTCTGGGAGGTTGAGCCAGGGCTGGCATGAAACAGACCTGGGCTCATGGGCAGGTAAAGCCATCACCCAGCCTGGTGTGGAGCCAGAGAGGCAGACTCAGCGGCGTTGCAGGCACAGACCACAAGGAGATTGGCTGGGCTGGCAGCCAGGTGCCAGGAGGCTTGTCTAGTTCTCTGGGTCATGTGGGAGCCAGCTGCACTCCCAAGAGCTATGGTGCAGGGCATCTGTCCCAGGGTCCCCACACCTGTAGCAAGCTCTGGAGGCCTGTCCAGCAGAGTGGAGGGCTGGTCCAGCCTGTTCTCCTACCTTTCCCTCCCCGCCTCGCTTTCCCTTCCCTGGAACCTGCAGGCCGGGAACATGGTGCCCCACCCCCAGTCTGTGCTGACACCACACTTCTGTCTTCCAGAAAATTCTGGGCCCCACATGCAGCTCTGCTTTCCAAAGCTGAAAAGCCTTAGCTTGGTGGTGGGATTTCCAGAGGGATCCGGGGCAGGCTTCTGTGGGGGTAGTGGGTGGCGTGTGTCCCTCACCTATTTCAGATCATCGAGAAGCAGCCGGGACACATCCGAAGCCGGGTGTTCCGGGAGGTGGAGATGCTGTACCAGTGCCAGGGACACAGGTAAGATGGCCTGCCTTGCCACAGCACCAGGCCCCAAGCCATTTTTCTGTGAACAGATGCTCCTCACCCAGAAGGGTGTTGTTACCCGGGCCCTCCTTGGCTGGGCTGGGTGGGTGGGCCCAGTGGCAGGCAGCTGGGGTCAGTCAAGGGGGCGGGTCCCAATTCCCAGCCTCCCTGTGGCCCACTGAGCACTGGGAATGTGGCTCAGGAAGCCTCAGTTCCTTTCCTGTCCCCGCCCCTCCCCCAGGAACGTTCTAGAGTTGATCGAGTTCTTTGAGGAGGAAGACCGCTTCTACCTGGTGTTTGAGAAGATGCGGGGTGGTAGGTCGGGGGGCCTTCTGGTTGGGGGGTGGAGGTGCTGGTTCGCACAGTCTGGGGGCTCAGGGGCCCCAGGAGTGACTTCTCCACTGTCCTAGATACTGGAAAAGGCCTGTGGGACCAGTTTTCTGTCTACACTGTAGCTCAGGGTCAGGGACTTCCGGCTCAGGGAAACCACTGGGGGGCATGCCTACTGGGGTGCAGGGGGCTGCTGGAGAGTGGCCTAGGGACCTCGGACGTGACCTGTGTTCTCCTTGGTCTCGGCTTCATCCCAGGGTCCATCCTGAGCCACATTCACAAGCGGCGGCACTTTAACGAGCTGGAGGCCAGTGTGGTGGTGCAGGACGTGGCCAGTGCCTTGGACTTCCTGCACAACAAAGGTGGGCCTAGGGCCTGCAGGGTCCCTGTTGGTCCCGGCCCAGGGCCAGCCCCACCCATTGGAACCCCATGTGGCTTCCCCCCAGGCATCGCCCACAGAGACCTAAAGCCGGAGAACATACTCTGTGAACACCCCAACCAGGTGAGGATGACCCCCATCCCGCTTGGGCAGGTGGCCCCAGGAGTTTCCCCCAGGCGACCATGCCGGACCCCTGTCAGCCCCCTGTCACAATACCCTGTCCACCTCCCAGGTCTCTCCCGTGAAGATTTGCGACTTTGACCTGGGCAGCGGCATCAAACTGAATGGAGACTGCTCCCCCATCTCCACTCCGGAGCTTCTCACTCCGGTGAGGGCGTCCAGGGTCAGGGCCACCCCCAGAAGGGTTCGGGGAGGCCTGGGGGCCCTGGGGGAACAGAGGCATTGGAATGCCTGGACTTGCATAACCTGGAGATGTCTGTGCTTGCTCTGCAGCCTGGACCCACACTGCCAGCTTCCCCTTAGCAACAGCTGTTGATTGGCTGGGCAGGGGTGGTGGGTGGGGTGGGCATGGTGGGGGCAGGGCGGGCTCCCAGTAGTAGCTGCTGGTTGGCCGGGCAAGCAGGGTGGGGCGGGGCCCTGGGCTGTCAGGGTGGGGCAAGGTGAGTTCTGGGCATGCTAATTGGGTGGGCCAGGCTCCAGCAGCGGCTTCTGAGTGGCCTGGTCGGCAGGTTGGGAGGAACCGTGATCCGCTGGCTGTGGGGTGGGCTTGCAGGAGGACCCCAGAGCTGCGGTGCGGCCTCAGCTAAAAGCGTGCTCTTGGCCTTCAGTGCGGTTCTGCTGAGTACATGGCCCCTGAGGTGGTGGAGGCCTTCAGCGAGGAGGCTAGCATCTACGACAAGCGCTGCGACCTGTGGAGCTTGGGCGTCATCCTCTACATCCTGCTCAGCGGCTATCCGCCCTTCGTGGGCCACTGTGGCAGCGACTGCGGCTGGGACCGTGGCGAGGCCTGCCCTGCCTGCCAGGTGACCCCAGGCCTGGCCCTGCGCTCCCTGTCCTCGCAGGGGCCATCCATGTACCCAACACCAGTCACTGACCAGCGTCCCAGCCATGCCAGGCCTCCTTCCTGGGTTCCCCAAACCAGGGAGGAACTACACATGTGGGGCAGAGGCTGAGCTAGCTGGATGTTCATAACTTCTATCCCCTGGAGCCAAACCTCCCACCCCCAAATTACTTTTACTTTTATAAATCTAGTTGAATGTGGGTAGAGCCTGAAAGCCTCTTCTAGCTGGGTGTGGTAGCACATGCCTGTGATCCCAGTGCCCTGGGAGGCTGAGACAGGAGGATACGTGATACATGTTCAAGCTCAGTCCGGGCTACTTCGTGACTTAGTGAGTCCCTGTCTCAAAAAATTAAAAAGGGCAGAGGATATAGCTCAGTGGGAAGCACCTGGGTTCAATCCCCAGTTCTGTAGAAAAAGCTGTCCCCAATGTCTGACCTTTCCCTTTGCCCTGCAGAGCCTCACCCTGCCAGCTGGCCCCGGGACCTAGGCCATCTCCAGCCCTCTGTTCACTCTGCAGTTTGGTGACAGGTCCTACCTCCTTGCCATCTGTAGCATCCAGATCTGTCCACTTAGGGTGCAAGGGACATGGCCCTGACCGTGTGTGCTGCTCCTGACCCCTCGCCCCTCCTGCCCCCAGAACATGCTGTTCGAGAGCATCCAGGAGGGCAAGTATGAGTTCCCCGACAAGGACTGGGCCCACATCTCCTTTGCCGCCAAAGACCTCATCTCCAAGCTGCTCGTCCGTGACGCCAAGCAGCGACTGAGTGCTGCCCAAGTCCTGCAGCACCCCTGGGTGCAGGGGGTGAGCCCGGGATTCAAGGACCTGGGGTGGGTCACTGATGTCCACTCGGGCCTAAGGCTTAGCCCTGGGCCAAGGGTTGGAGGCAGAATCCCCACTGCCCTGACACTGAGGTCAGGGACTCATGGGAGTAGCTGCTCAGGCATCTGGACCTGGCAGGAGTTAGGCGGGGGGCAGGTGCCAGTGAGCCTGGCAGAGCAGGGCCTGGTCAGGGTCATGGCAGCCTCTGGCCGAATGCCCTCAGCCAGAGCCCACCCTGGCCCCAGTGCTGGCTTGGGCTCCACTCCAGGAGGGGCTGGGCTCTCCCAGCTCAGGCCTCATAAGAGCCCAGCTGCCACCTCAAAAGAGCCAGGCCACCAGGCAGTGGGCTCAGCTAACACAGAGGAGGGCTGGGAGCTGTCAGGAAAGGCATTTATTTGGAGCCTCTGTGCCTACCTCCCCAGTGCTGCTGGATTCCTCCATCATTTGCCACCCTGCCTGGCCTGACTCAGGTACCCCAGGCTCCCCGGGCTGGTCCACAGGGACCTTGGGGGGCTGGGTGGGGCCTGGTGCACTGGGTGGCCAGCTGCATTCCTGGTCCTGGAGGTGGACTTGGGGGCCTCCCTTGATCAGATCCCTGTTAGTCTTTGAGGACACAAGAGCCAACAAGGGACCTGGGGCCAGTCCTGGCTGGGTTGGGGTGCTGTCTGGCCGCTGACTCTTGTCTACTTGCAGTGCGCCCCGGAGAACACCCTGCCCACGCCCATGGTCCTGCAGAGGTGAGGCCTGCACCGGCTCGGAGTCTACAGTGGGACATAGTGCTCAGATGTTTTTTAAAAGACCAGAAGTCAGTGGGGTATGGTGTCGCACGCCTGTAGTCCCAGCACTCTGGAAGGCTGAGGCAGCAAGATCACAAGTTCAAGCCCCATCTGGGAAACTTAGTGAAACCTTGTCTGAAGCAATATAAGAGGGGCCAGGAGTATAGCTCTGTAGAAAGGTCCCGGGTTCCCTCCCTAGTACAGGAAGAAAAAGACCAAAAGAGCCTCTTTAAGTGAGAAGGGCCATTTCATGCTTGGCTGTCTTTGTCCCAGGTGATTGGATAGAGCTCCCAACTGGTGTCGTGGTACCCAGAGTCGCCCCAGGGTGGGGGACAGATTTTGCAGCTGCCAGGGGTCCCCAGAGGGGAGCGACGAAGATTGCATCCATCCTCAGTGACGCCTCTGCCCTGTGCCCTAGGAACAGCTGTGCCAAAGACCTCACATCCTTCGCAGCCGAGGCCATTGCCATGAACCGGCAGCTGGCCCAGCGCGAGGAGGACGCAGCTGAGGAAGCGGCCGCGGGGCAGGGCCCACCAGTCGTCATCTGCGCTACCTCACGCTGCCTGCAGTTGTCCCCACCCTCCGAGTCCAAGCTGGCCCAGCGGAGGCAGAGGGCCAGCCTGTCCGCTGCCCCTGTGGTCCTGGTGGGAGACCACGCATGACCCCTTCCCGGCTGCCCCTGTACATAGGTTGCCCCTGCCCCATCAGATCTGAAAGGTTTTAAGCTACGGCCAGCAGGGGCCAGGGCAGCCCTCCCCTGTGGCTGCTTCCCCAGGCCCAGCTCAGCTGGGGGTGGATTTTTATAGAAGGTTTTGCTGTTCATTTTTTCCCCCAGTCCCCCTCCTCCCATCTTTTGTTTTTATGTGTTTTGTCCTTTTAACAATGTTCCAAACAAGTGCCCGGGGAGGAGAGCAGAAGCCTTGAGGCCGGGAGTCCCCCGCCACTGCCCCGTGATGTTCACCTGTACTGTGAAGGTCTCCACCCCACCCAGTCACCTGAGCCCCTTCCTCCCACGTTACCTGCCTCCAGCCACTTTGCCGTCTTCCAACACCAGGGGGCGCACAGGGCCCCCAAGCCCCCTTCCCAGCCCTTGGTATTTTCAGGAACGGTCCCCTCCACGCCCGAGGGCAGGGGGCGCCCCATCTGTAGGCAGGGTGGATGGCCACTACCCCTATTCCTGAGCTCCCGCCTGCCCTCTCCCCGAATTGACAATCGGGGTTCTTCCCAGGCCTGTCTGAGCAGGCCCATGCCAGCTGGTCATGGCCTCTGACCTTGAGTTTATACGACAGCTAATTGGGGTCACAACACACCCCCAGGACTGAAGCTGGACCCTAGTGTCTGCCATTTGCCCCTGTCCCCAGCCAGCCCCAGCAAGGTGGATGGGGGGCTCACGCAGGTGTCCATCTGCTAATGTGGGGCCCAGAAGTGTCCCTACCCCCTTTGGGCACCCTAGTGCCCCTTCTCAGGGCTCAGTCTGGCCACAGCCATGTTCTGCCCCACACTGCCCTGGGTCTGGCCTTTGAAAGCTCTGCTGCCCCCATCCCCATTCTTGGAGCTGGAGCTGGAGCTGGAGCTGGACTTGGGGTCCTCCAACAACTCTCCCACCATACTCCCCCCAGGGCAGCAATTTGGCTGTACCCTCATTCAGGAAATGGGCTGAAGCTGCCTCAGCCTCCCGTGGGGCACCCAGAAATGGTCAGGGAGGGTCCCCTGGGTGCCCCCTACATTTACCCCCAGCTCTAACCAGGCACCTGGTCAGCCTGCCTGAGGGCAGGGGAGCCTGGGCCACTCCTGTCCTTGGCTGGCCATGAACTACTATGCAATACGAGTTCCCATTTTCTACGTGCACGCGTGGCCCTGCAGGTTGGGGGGGGGCACCTGGGCCCCGATATGCCCTGCCCACCCTGGCCCAGGGTCTGCTCAGGTGTCTGGGCCAGGGCAGGGCCTCCCCCTTGGCCTCCAAATCCGTGGTCGGGATTGTTTGTTGTGTTTAGTTTTTTTAAAAAAGAAAACAAAAAGTATCTGACTTGCTTCTCTGTTCTTGAAGAATACTTGAATGTCGAGGGGCCTTATGGGTAGGGGGCTTGGACACTGCCGCCCCACCTTCACCCTCCCCCCAAGTCTCGTGTGATTGTCAGTCTGGTGGCAGGCAGGGGTGACGTGCCCTCTCTGGTCCTCTGCCTGCTTATATCCATGGACTGGCCTTTCCAAAGACCCGGGAGCTAGGGGAGCTGCCTGGTCCTGCCCCCCGCTTTCTTGCCCATCTATGGTCCCACCTGCCTGGGGGTTCTCAGCTTTCTCTTGTAAAAGAACAAATGGACCTTTCCCCGCTCCAGGCACCGTGACCATTGGATTCCGGAACACAGGGCAATGAGCAGCTTCTGATTTTTGTGTTTTTTCTCCCAAGAGGTGAAACTGTCACTTTCTGTCCCCCGTGTCGCCTCCACACTGCGACAGAGAGGACTGGTCAGAACCGTTACTGTGAATGAGTGGATGACCCTGCAGCAGCAGCAGCGCTGGCTGGGGAAGGGGACAGCCACTGCCAACATTGACGTGTTAAAGAAGACACACTTCGAAAATTTTTTTAAAAGTGGGACAAGGACATCCTAGCACTTTAAGCAGCGTTGTACCAGGTGAACAGAGCACAGAAGTTTTCCTTTATACCAACTGTCAATGCCAGAATTTTGTATTCTGTTTTGTAAGGATTTAATAAAAGTCAAAAACCTGGCTTTCTTCACTGCTGCTCTGCTCAGCGCTGCCTCTGCCATACCTGGCCTGAGTTGCGGTGAGGAAATGTAGTGTGAGTTGGGGCTGGAGGGCACCGGGGCAGGTCTCTTTCTGCCAGGGTGTCTGGGACAGTTGAGAAGGATTAAGAGCAAAAGCTGGGTTCTTAAATGGGCATGGTGGCACACACCTGTCAGCCCAGCATTCTGGGAGGCTGAGGCAGGAGGATCGCAGGTTCCAGCCCAGCTTAGGCAACTTAATAATTTAGACCTGTCTCAAAAAGTAGAAAGAGGGCTGAGATAGGTAGTTCAATGTAAAGGCCTTGGGTTTAATCCCCAGTACTGGGGTTGGGGGCTGGACTCTTCCTGTCTCCCCTCACCCGGTCTAGGGTCCCCCACTGATCTCAACAGCATAGTGGCTGTGACAGGGCCCCCATGTGGTTTGGGCTTCCTCCTAATGTGGCAGTTTGGTATTGGCCTTGGGACCCAGGGAGACTCAGCCATAATTAAGCTCTTGCTGTATGGAGGCCTCTGAGCAGAAGTGTGGGGGGACAGGAGGTGAGCTGGACAGCCAAGGGGTGGTGGCTTCATATCCTAGGGACAAGGAGGGCATCTTGGAGGCTGGAGCTGAAGGGACAGTGTAGTTCAGTGGTTAAGGACGGCAACCTCGCTGAAGGTCCAGATGCCTGCATGCCTGCATTTTTGGACCCATACAGATTGAATTCTGAGAGCCACCCTGTGAAGTTTCCAGCAGGGCCAGGTCACACAACAACAGAAGGGATGATGCAACCGCTGCAGGGACTGGAAGGGGCAAGGTTTGGTGTCTGGAGGGGTGGGTCTTGGAACCTTGGGGCGTGGCTTTGCGGAGAGGGCGTGGTTTGGGCCATGGGCGGGGTTTGAAACCGGGCTAGACTCGGCCTGAGGCTGGAGGGCTGGGCCTGAAACCCGGAGTGGGGTGACCTGTTGTTTGGATGGGTGTGGAAACAGGATGGGCGTGGAAGGAACAGTTACCTACAAACTGGATGGACGCTAGACGGGAACAAGTGGGGTGTGGGGGACTTGCCAATCACGCAGCAGTGGCTGGGTCCCAAAGAAAATGGGAAGCCCTTGCAGCTATTTATTTTTGGCGATACTGGAGATGAACCCAGAGCCTTCACATTTAGCTTAGTAGCTAAATCCCCAGCCCTTTTATAAAAATTTTACAGTCTCTCCCACTAAGTCACTAAGTTGTCCGAGCTGAGCTTGAACTTGGTAATCTCTTGCCTCATCCTCCCAGAGTGGTGGGATGACCGGAGTGTTCCTCCACGCCCCGTTTAGTCTCCTTAGCCCCATACATCAGCATGTCCTGCCATCTTTTTACATGGCTGCCCAGGTCACAAGCCTGATCAGACGTGTTCTGGATGTGACAAGATCCAGCGAGCTTGCAGGTGCCTCTTCCCCGGCTGGGATGTGTGGCACTGAGCACCAGCTGGGTACTGGGCCATAAGCAGGCAGCCCTGATCACGCAGCCTAAGAAGATCGCCTGGTTTCTCCAGTTCCGGGATTTTCCTGCCACTCTGCAAGAAGACAGACGTGGAAGAGGGCGGGCACAGGCCGGCTGAGCTGAAACCACAAAAATAAAATGTAGAGCAATGGCTCTGAGGACAAGCTGTCCCTGGCAGGCAGTAGGGGCAGAGAGCGGTCATTGGCGAGGCCTGGCAGGGCCCGGCAGGGTGTGGTGCTGCCTGGGAGGCAGAGATTGGGCATGTGATACTCCACCATGGCCTGTGTGCACACACACACATACAGACTCAGTCCAGGACAGGAAAGGAACAAGGAAACAGGCCAGAGAGCCCTGGGGATGGCAGGAGGGTGAGGGCTGGGCAGAGACCAGCTGTTCTTCCTAATTCCTTCCATCCTTTCTTCACTCAGTATCTGTTGAGCAAACACTCTGCGATCACAAACAGTTGTCAGAGCTGGAAATGGTGATGCACACCTGTAATCCTGGCACTGTGGGAGGGTGAGGCAGGAGGATCACAAGTTTGAGTTCAACTTAAGCAATTTAGCAACCTAACTAGACCCTGTCTCAAAATAAAAGAATAAAAAGGGCCTGAAGATGTAGCTCCAGCAAGAGGGCCCTGGGTTCCATCCCTAGGGCCAAAAAATAAAGAGAATAAAAGGGTGGGGCCAGGGACTTAGCTCAGTGGTTCCACTGCCTGGGTGGAAAGCAGAAGGTCCTGATTTTGATCCCTGGTACAAAAAAAAAAAAAAAAAGGGTGATTTGTGGCTGAGGGCTGGCCTTGCATGTGGGAGCTCCTGGGTTTGTCCCCAGCACCAGGGAAAAGAAAGAGGGGTAGGAGGGTTGTGTGCTGTGAATTTCCCCCAACCAACATTAAAATGGCCATGGCACAAAGCCTGCAGAGGGTTTGGTACACAGTAGGTGCTCAATAAATCCGCCAAGGAATGATTGGACCGCAGGGGTGGAGAGGAGTCCAGCATGACGACCTGCTCCCTCCTAATCGTCCTGTGAAGCCTCCTTGCAGACCACCCCATCTTGGTCTCATCTTCAGTTGTCCCTGTCACCAAAGGAAACCCATGGGCTACTGTGGTATTGGGCTCACCTGGAAGGAGGAGAAACTGGTTTTAAGGTGAAACATGTAGGAATCAAGTTAGACAAGAAGTGGGACTTACCATGTTGACCAGGGCTGGGACAGAGTGAACTTAGATGGACCAGGAGGGCCGGATTCCATGGTCAGGTGTCCAAGAGAGGTTGGGTCTGCCCTGCCTGCCTGGCTCCCAGCTGGGATTTGGGTGGATGAATGGAGTTCAGTAGGTTTTTGGAGTCCGTGCAGATTTGTTGTGGGATTCTGGAGCCCTTCTCTGGACGGGTCTTCCCTCTACCAAATAGATCTTTCTTTTTCCTTTGCAATGCTGGGAACAGAACCCAGGGCCTCACGCATCCCAGGCAAGCACTCACCACTGAGCTACAGCCAATCCTTTGGAGTTTTTGTTCTGAGACAGGGTCTCATTAAGTGGCTAAGTTGTCATGTCTGAAGATGGCAGCCTCTGTAGCAAGGGGTGTTACGGCGCCTTGTGTTGGTGGTCCGGTTGCTTTTGCCAGGAAAATTCCCTGGACTGCAGCATTGAATGAGCTGCGAGAACACTTTGGTCAGTGTGGCCATATACGAAGGTGCACTGTTCCCTTTGATAAAAAGAGTGGCTTTCAGGCCAGCCTCTGACCAGAGGCCGAGACGGAGGCATGGTGGTGATGATGACGGCCTGCAGAGCCAGTGAGAAGGAGAAGCGACGGTGGCTACCCTGAAAACCTTGACCTTGAAGAAGGTGAGTAACCAGCCAAAGTACCATCCAATACAGAAGGTAGGCAGAGGCAGTTACGCTGTTGTGCACAAAGCCATCATACACTTCTGCATGGGTTGCAGTGAAGAAAATTCAATGCTACGCACCCAAAAATGTTGAACTAGCCGTTCGTGAGTTCTGGGCACTAAGCAGTATCAAGAGCCAACATGAAAATGTGATTCACTTGGAGGAATGCACCCTACAAAAAGATGGGATGGTGCAAAAGATGTCCCACGGCTCTAATTCTTCCCTTTACTTACAGCTTGTAGAGACTTCATTAAAAGGAGAAATTGCCTTTGATCCCAGAAGTGGCTATTATTGTGGTTTGTGATGGATTTTTGTGATGGAGGAGATATGAATGAATATCTGCTGTCCTGAACACTGAATCGTAAAACTAACACCAGCTTCATGCTTCAGCTGTGTGGTCCTGGGTTTCTTGCATAAAAACCAGATCATCCACCAAGATCTGAAGCCCAGTAACATCCTGATTTCTCAAAGCAGATTGGATACAAGTGAATTGGAACCCATCTTGAAAGTGGCTGATTTTGGTTTAAGTAAAGTTTGTGCAGCCTCTGGGCAGAACCCAGAAAGAACTTGTCAGTGTAAAGAAGTGTATCCTTTCCACCGCAGGTGGAATGGATTTCTACACGGCACCTGAAGTGTGGGAAGGACACTACACAGCGAAAGCTGACATCTTTGCTCTGGGGATCATCGTCTAGGCAATGCTGGAAAGGATCACATTCATAGACACACACAAAGAAGAAGCTCTTGGGGGGTTATGTAAAAGAAGGAACTGAGATTGTGCCTATTGTGGAGGAACTTTTGGAAAATCCCAAAATGTAATTTCTCATTCCTGTGGGGGAAAAAGTCTATGAATAAATAAAAATAAATAGATAAAGAAGTAAATAAAAAAAAAGTCTATGAATGGGTGAACGAAACAACTGATCAAGGAAATGCTGGCTGCAAACCCTCAGGATCCCCCAGAAGCTTTTTTTTTTTTTTTTCGTACCGGGGATTGAACTCGGGTCTCGGGTCCTTGCACTTGTGCAGCAGGCAGCAAAACCACTGAGCTAAATCCCCGGCCCTGCCCCAGAAGCTTTTGAATTAGAACTCAGATTAATACAAATTGCATTTAAAGATAACAGCTGGGAGGGCCGGGGATTTAGCTTGGTGGTTCCACCTTGACTCCTAAGTGCAAGGACCCAAGTTCGATCCCGATACCAAAAAAAAAAAAAGATAACAGCTGGGAATCATGATGGATTATTTGCAAATATCTCAGATGATTTGCTGCTTCTGATTTAACAGTGATGCAACATTATGTGGCTGAAAAAGGATACAAAAAGCTAATTCTGCATTCTAAAGGTTTAGATTTTATTGTGGGATGTTTCTTTTTCTTTATTTTTCTGAATTCAAGCTGGCCATCTTATTAGTATGTTTTAAATGTTTATTACCAATGTAAGTGTAAAAAAAATTTTTAAATGACCATTGGTGGAAGTTTGGTGGGAAACTTCTCTAAGAGTCCAGTTTTCTGAAAATGTCGCTGAAGTATTTTAGACATTCCTCCTCGTCAGTATTAGGCATTTCCATGGAAGAGTTTTTCGTGCTGGTAATGCAACCTTTGAAGCTTTGTAAGGGAAACATATATGTATATATTTATGTATATGTAAGTATGTGAATCTGTCCATTTTGCATTCCATATGAAAAAATACCATTTCTGTTTAAATTATGTTATAGGTTTGAGTTTTTGAGATTTGCTGATGAAATCAGTGATGAAAAATAAATAAACTCCCCCTCATCTCCCGCCCTCTCCCTCCCACTCTCTCCCTCCCTCTAATGAAAAATACTAAGATTTTTTTTTTTTGGTAATAGTATACAGTTTTTTGGTTGTTGTTTTTCTTTTCTTTTGGTACCAGGGATCGAACTTGGGACCTTGTGCTTGTGAGGCAGGCAGCAGAACCACTGAGCTAAATCCCAGGCCCCTACAGTTTTGTTTTTTAGCCATCATTTTGGAGGGGCTAAAATTATGAGCAGACATAGTTGAAATTAAACAATCAGAAGCTGCTGAAGTATGTTTGAGCTCTCCAGTGCACTATAGCTGTTAAGAGTTAATATACAATACAGGGCTGGGGATTTGGCTCAGTGGTTTTGCCGCCTGCTGTGCAAGCGCAAGGACCCGAGTTTGATCCCCAGTACCAAAAAAAAAAAAGCATTAATATGCAATCATATAGTGGGTTGGCAAGGACACTGATAATTTAGTCACACCTTTAAGTAACTGGGTGCTTGTTTAATTAAACCACTGCATTGGGCCGGGATTTAGCTTAGTGGTTCCACCGCCTGCCTTGCAAGTACAAGGACCTGAGTTCGATCCCCGGTACAAACAAACAAACAAACCACTGCATTGGGGAAAAAAACCCAAACAAGAACAACAACAAAAACAACAACAAAAGAGACTGGGTTTCATAGAGGTATGGGTTGGATTCGGTGTTCTTCAGAATCCAATGCAACATGAAAATCACATAATTGATGGAGTAAAGATCCACATTCAAGTTCCAAGACCAAAAATTTTGCAAGAGGATCAAACATCTGATGAAGAGAAAGATTTCTGAGATGCTTACTGCCCATTAAAGAAACCCAAAACAGAAAAAGAAAATTACTAAATTGTCCAGGCTAGCCTTGAACTTGTGATCCTCCTGCCTCAGCCTCCTGAGTAGCTGGGGTTGCAGGGGCATGGTGACAAAATGCATCTTCTACTCCCAGCCATATGGGGTTTGGGTTTTATGAGCAGCCTCAGGAGGGTGCTGGGGAGGGGGGATCTGTTACATCCATTTCCTACCCCTCTGCCACAGAGACTCAGTTTCTCCATGTAGAAAGTGGGGTTTTTTTGTGGTTTTTTTGTTTTTGTTTTTTTTTTTGGTACCGGGGATCGAACTTGGGACCTTGCGCTTGCGAGGCAGGCCCCGGAACCACTGAGCTAAATACCCGGACCTCTCCATGTAGAAAGTGAAGGCAACAGCTTCATATGTCCCCTGTGTTAGTTTACCTTTTGTGAGTTGCAAAAAGCTGGACACCAGAATGGGGCGCTTGCCCACCCCAGCACCCTGACTCAGCAGCCATGGGGGTCTGAGGATCCCAGGATGTCTGTGCCTCAGTCAGAATCAGCAAACAGAGAGAGAGACCTCAAAACCATGAGGCCTGAGACAGGCACAAAACCACTTTGACCACATCTGTGGGACGTGGCCATTATTTATTTAGGTGCTAGAGGTAGGATCCAGGGCCTTGTTCATGTTAAGCATAGCATGCATTCTAGCCACGGAGCAACAAACCCAGTGGCCAATGCCCCCATTTTACAGAAAGAAGCATGAGGCCTCTGTCAGTTCTGGCCCTGAAGTGATCCACAAATCTCTCATGTAATCCCTGAGTCCCAACTTCAAGAACTGCTCAGGGCCTGGGAGTTAGCTCAATGGTGCTGCACCTGCCTTGCAAGTGCAAGGTCCTGAGTTCAATCCCTGGTACTGGAAAAACAAAACAAAACAAAAGAACTGCTCAGCTGTCTGGGTGTTGTGGCACATGTCTGTAATCTACCACTCGGGAGGCTGAGGCAGGAGGATCACGATGAGTTCAAGACCACCCTGAACTACATAGTGAGAACCTGTCTCAACAAAACAAAACAAAACAAAAAGGACTGCTCATCTCAGCCAAGCATGGTGGCACAGACTTGTGATCTCAGCACTCTGGGAGGCTTGAGGCAGGTAGATTCCAAGTTACAGCCCACTTGGCAACTTAGCAACTTAGCAAGACCCTGTCTCAAAATAAAAAAGAAAAAGGGTTGGGGATATAGGTCAGTGTGAAGGGCCTGGAATACATCCCCAGTTCTAAAAAACAAAGCAAAACAAAAAGAAAAACCTGCTCATTTCATACAGTGTGGGACTCAGAATGCAGACACTGACCTGTCCCCAAATGAGGGTTCAGTAGCACCTGGTGTCTCAGTGGGCTTTGGTGGCCCTTTTGACTCCAGCAAGGTCCTGAATCATGTAGTTGGCTTGGAGACATGGAAGGTAGGACCCTACACTCTGGTACAAGTTTTATTAAGTGGGAGAAAAAAGAAAATCCCAATGCTGTGTCTCACTAACTAGAAAAACTATTTCACACTGAGGACTTCACATTTGCAGGCTCTGGGCCAGAATCTGCTGTCTGATCAGAGAAAGGTCACAATGTGTGAAAACAGGGAGGGACAACCCTGCTCACTTTGGTGGAACCCTCACCACTTGCTTTACTGAGCACGGGCCTGAGAACCACATGATCCTCTTGACCAATACCTGCAGAATTTTCCATAAGATTCTGGAATCAGGGCCGGGGATTTAGCTTAGTGGTTCCACCGCCTGGCTCACAAGGGCAAGGTCCTGAGTTCGATCCCTGATACCACAAAAAAAAAAAAAAAAAAAAAGATTCTGGAATCTTCCAGAATATTCCTAGATGTTAAAAAAATTCCCTGACCAACAACTCCTAGAGGAGTAGAACAGTCAGCCTCAAAGCTTGGAGAGGATTGGGTTGGTTGGTCTGTATCCAGATATACAGAGCAAAATTTGTTCAACTGAGTTGTAAAAAGAGAATAAATGAGTTAAACAGACTCATCTTCCTGTGAATCTCATAGGTTGTTCTATGTGAACAACTTTAGGTCTTGCAATTTTAGTTCTTCCTCTTGGCGTGTTTTTTTGGGTACCAGGTTTCTCTCTACAAGACCCTCAATCAATGACTTGTGGGAAGGTGATGTATGAAGATTCTCCAAGAAAATCCAGTGGGACCAGGATAATTCACAGGGGTGAATCAGCCCCCAGGGACCCTAGGCCATGTCTGGGGACATGAGTGGCTGTCATGACTGGGGGAGCTCCTGGCCTGGAGTGGAAAGAGGCCAGGGATGGTGCTCAGCGCTCTACAGTGCCTGGGACGCCTGCCCTGGAGAAGAACCGGGACCCAGTTCTGACAAAGGGACCTTGTAGTGGGGGCAGGGCAGACCCAAGAAACACAGGAAGTCATTTTTCTTTCTCTGTTTTTCCTTTCCTTTTTCTTTCTTATCTTTTTCCACCTCTCCTCCTCCTCTTCCTCCTCTTCCCCCTCCTCCTCCTCCTCTTCCTCTCTCTCTCTCTCTCTCTCTCTCTCTCTCTCTCTCTCTCTCTCTGTCTCTCTCTCTCTGTCTCACCTCCCCTCCCTTCAGTTTTGGCTTTGTCTTTTTCTGCCTTTTTTTTGGAGGGGGTATTGAGTATCGAACTCGAGTCCTTGCGCTTGTGCAGCAGGCAGCGAAAGTTTTGTCTTTTTGAGACAGGGTCTCAACTATGTAGTTCAAGCTGTCCTTGAACTTAATTATATAGTCCAGGCTGACCTTGAACTCATAGACATCCTCCTGTTTCAGCCTCCTAGTGCTGGGGTTACAGGTATACACCACCACACCCACCTTCTTTCTCTTTGGCATTGGGAATTGAACCCAGAGAGTGCTGAACTATAGCTCAATCCTTTTTATTATTTTTCAAAATTCTGAGTGGGCTGGGGATGTAGTTCAGTGATGTCGCGCCTGGCTTGTAAAGTGCAAGGTCCTGGGTTGGATCACTGGTACTGAAAAAAAAAAATTCTGAGGGCCAGGCATGGTGTTGTCTGGCTGTACTCCCAGCACTCAGGAAGCTGAGGCAGGAGGATTGCCATGAGTACAAAGGCAGCCTGGGGTACATAGGAGTTTCTGTCTTTCTCTCCCTCTCTAAGGTTTGTTTGTTTATTTGCTTGAGACAGAATCTCACTAATGCAATTTAGGGTGGCCTTGAAACTGCAATCCTCCTGCCTCAGCCTCCAGAATGCTGGGGTTCCCGGTGTGTGCCAAAAGACCCGTTAAGAGGTGGTTGACACTCCATCCTGCCTGAGCTCGGGTGGTGTCTCCTGGCTCTGTGGTTAGAGGCACCATGATTTGTCTTGGACCAGAGTGAAGGACCAGCCATTATCACCTGGAAGAGCTTCACCTAGTGCAGGGACCTGGCCCTCCCGCCATCCCTACACCACTGAACGCCACGGCCTGGATGAAGAATTTCACCAAGGGCTCCAGACTCCTCGTCTGTCTCAGTCTGCTGCATCTCCTTTTTTCTCCAGTCAGATCTTATATATGATTTAACAGGGACCAGGCTGTGAGTGATGTGGGAAACACCCTTTTCCACATGAAGGAATAATAGGGCCGGGGATTTAGCTCAGTGGTTTTACTGCCTGCTGTGCAAGCTCAAGGACCTGAGTTCGATCCCAGGTACCAAAAAAAACCAAACACACACACATGAAGGAATATTCGAGGCTGTGCCCAGACAAATCCCACAGACTGACTGAGCACCAAAATATGAATTACCTAAACTGAGTGTGGTGCCGCACGCCTGTAATCCCAGCACTTGGGAGGCCGAGGTAGGAGAATCACAATGAGTTTGAGGCCAGCCTGAACTACACAGTGAGACTGTCTCAAAAAAACAAATTATTATTTTGGTTTTTTTGAGACAATGTCTGGCTATGCAGAGCACACTAGCCTTGAACTTGTAGCAATCTTCCTGCCTTAGCCTCTTGAGTGCTGGGATGACAGGTGTGAGACACCAAGCCTGCCTTGATTTTTGTTGTTGTTTTTTTTGTTATGGGGATCAAATTTTTTGCCTTTTTTGTGCCTGATTTTTTTTTTTTTTTGTACGGGGGATCGAACTCAGGTCCTTGCGCTTGCTCAGCAGGTGGCGAAACCACTGAGATAAATCCCCGGCCCCCTGCCCTGATTTTTAATTTTCACGCACAGGAAGGAAATGAAGGCCTGTAGGAATGGTGGGATCGGCAGTTTACACTTCCTATTGATAGGGGCAAGGGAGGAAGAAAAGGCCACTTGTGGGAAAGCAAATGATTTTTTACCAAGATAAGCAGGCCCTGAGGAGGGAAGATGCGGGTTGTGACGGTGTCCTTCTCGGGTCTGGCTGCAGCACTGACTTCTTGTCTCTGAGAAGCAAAGGTTAGAGGGTTTATGAGGCCTGAGTTCTTTTTAGAGGCTCAGCTTTCAGGCAGATGAAAATTACTTCATCTCAAAATAAGTTTTATGCCAAAATGGCATATTTTAAGATGCAAAGCCGAGCCTGATCTCCTTCCATTGGCTCCTCCTAATTTTTTTTTTTGGTACCGGGGATCGAACTCGGGTCCTTGCGCTTGTGAAGCAGGCGTCAAAACCGCCGAGCTAAATCCCAGGCCCAATTTTTTTTTTTTTTGAGACAGGGACTTGCTTCTCCATATGTAGATCAGACTGGCCTTGAACTCAGAATGTACCCTAGGCTGGCTTTGAACTCTGGAAGATCCTCTTGCCTCTGCCTCCCAAGTGCTGGGATTACAGATATGTGCCACTACACTTGGCATTTTTGGGGTTTTTTTGAGACAGGGTCTCACTATGTAGTGCAGGCTGGCCTTGAACTCACTATGTAGCTCAGGCTGGCATCTAACTCCCGGGGATCCTTCTGCCTCAGGTTCCTGAGCACTAAGATTATAGGCATGCACCACCGTAAATTTTTGGATGACTCTCTGATTTTTTTTTTCCTTCAATGTCAGGGATTTCTGGTGTAAATGATATTCCTACGTGACAGCGCCAGGGTTCCCGAGTCAGAGGCAGGGGAGGTTGGAGGAGGGGCAGAAATGACGTTCCAATCTGTGGGCCAGGGATGATTTGGTACAAATTGAAAACTGCAGCAATGCATTACAATTTCAGGGAGCATCTTGGTACCGCGCGCCCTCTAGAGGCCAGTGTCGCGCACACAGGGCTGGGTCGGTTATTAGGGGAGTAGCTTGTGTGTGTGTGTGTGTGTGTGTGTGTGTGTGTGTGTGTGTGTCCCTGCCTACTGAAAAGGATCCTTTAAAAAATCGCTAGTTTAGGACCGGGGATTTAGCTGAGTGGTGCCGCCGCCTGCCTCAAAAGCGCAAGGTCCCGAGTTCGATCCCCGGTACTAAAAAATAAATAAAAATAAACAATCGCTAGCTTCCTGGTGTGGTGAGGCAGGAGGATCACAGCAAGTCTAGGCCAACCTGGGCTACATAGTGAATTCAAGGCCAGCTTGAATGGCATAGCAGGACCCTATGTCAAACAAACAAATTTTTAAAAGGAGACAACAAAATTGACTAACTAGGCTGGGGATGTAGCTCTGTGATGGGTCCTTGCCTGGGATCTGTGAGGCCCTGCATTCCATCCCTAGCACCAAAAGGAAAAAATTAAAATTAAAAATACCACTTTCACCTCGAAATCTATTGTACATGTTTATTATTTTCTTTGTTTCTTAAATAATCATGTGACAAATAAGAAAAGCAAATAGCTCTTCAGAAAAAAGGACAAAAGTGAAGGGAGATAGGAACATTTGGTGAGGCCATAAGTCTAGTTATTTAAAATATCATTTAAACAACATAAAATCCCCAGTAGAAGACAGAAGAAGGAAAAAAAACAACCCTCTTAACCATTCCCACTGATCAAATCTTTTCAAAAATCAGTAGGCAACATAGCCGTGGGGTACATTTTCTTCTTTGAAAGTAAAATCGTCAGATAGCATAGTCAGTCAGCATAGATTTGCTGGGCTGTGTAACTGAAATCTTATGGGTTTCCAGAACATTCTGTCCACCAGAATACTAGTCCCCACAGATGTCCATGTCTGACCCTCAAAACCTATGAATGTTCCTTGACATAGCAAAACTGACTTTTTATTTGTATGTCTTTTGTCTTTTTGAGACAGGGTTTCACTGTGTAGTCCAGGCTGGCCTTGACCTCACTGTGTAACCCAGGCTGGCCTCAAACTCACAGCAATCCTCCTGTCTCAGCCTCCTGAAAACAAAAAAATAGGAAACTCATACATATTTCCAGAAAATTCCTTCCCCTCCCATCCCAGTTAATTCCTAGCTCCCTGTCCATGCCAGCACAGCTCTCCGTCCATCTTGTCCTGGTGTGTTCTCTGCTAACAGGTCACAGAAACCCTTCATCAGCTGCTCTTTATATAAATACCCACACAGTGGCAGGCATTATATATTCGTGGGTTTTTTTGGTTTTTTTTGGTACCGGGGATTGAACTTGGGTCCTTGCGCTTGCAAGCCAGGCAGTGGAACCAGTGAGCTAAATCCCTGGCCCTGAGTGCCAGGGATTATAATAAGGATTCTTATAAGGGGTCCAATAGGAGGTGTTCTGAGGTGGCCACCAGGGCCAGCCTCCGAGGTGACATGCCTTTGGCCACAAGTAACACAAAGCCTAACTTGGCTTGCTTGACACATCTGTGACATCCATGAACTCCCAGAACCAGAAGCATGACAGCAGCACACAGGCATGAACCATCAAGCAGAGCAGGAGTGACCGTCTCACTCAGCTTCCGTCACAGGGTGTGCGGGGAGGGGGGGTTGTCATGCACCCTCCTGTCCTCTCCCTCCTGTCTGTCATCTCACTGGGCAGGATAGGTCACCATCTTGTCCCAGGACCCCTCAGCTAGGGAACTGCTCATACTCATTCTTTTTTTTTGGTACCGGGGATTGAACTCGGGTCCTTGCACTTGCGCAGCAGGCGGCGAAACCACTGAGCTAAATCCCCGGCCCTGCTCACGCTCATTCTGAAAGTTGCTATATCTTAGATCTCATTTTCAACTCAAAAGTTACTTTAGATCCTGTAGATATTGCCAGTATGGGTCCTTTTTTCTTTTTCTTTTTTTTGGTATCAGGAATCAAACTCAGGATCTCGAGTTTGCTAGCCAGGTGATGCTCTGCTGAGCTACATCCCAGGCCTAGTACAGCCCGTATAATCTGTATTTTATTTTATTTTCCAGTAGTGGACATTGAACCCGGGGCCTTCACACTGAGCTCCATCCTCAGCCCTTTTTAAAAAATTTTATTTATTTATTTATTTATTTATTTATTTATTTATTTGGTATGGGGAACGAACTCAGGACCTTGCGCTTGCGAGGCAGGCAGCAGAACCACTGAGCTAAATCCCCAGCCCGCTTTTTATTTTTTATTTTGAGACAGGGTCCTCCTAAGTCACCCACTAAGTTGCTCAGGCTGGGCTGGAACTTGCGATCTGATCTTCCTGCCTCAGCCTCCCAGAGTGCTAGCTTTCACCGGGCCATTTGTTGAGTCTCAAATGCAGAGACAGCCCTCCCCTCTCCAGGTTTTCAGTAGCAGCTTTGTACAGTCTGTTTCCTCCTCTGGGAGGGCAGGTCAAGTAGGTCTGGGGTGGAGGATCTGACATCAAGGCGTGGGGGGCATCAGGCTGGGATTTAGTCTGGGGTCTGGGAAGTGCGATCTAGAATCTGAAGTTCCGGGTCTGAATATCTGGGGTGGTTCAGAATATCTGGGGCCTGTGGCCCAGCATTTAGGATCCCTAGTCTGGGATCTGGGCCTGGGGCCCCAGGTGTGCAATTCAAGGGATGAAGACAGGGTTTAGGACCTGAGTCTGGGGTCCCAGTCTAATGTCTGGGGTTCAGAATCTAGTGTCTGGTTCAGAATCTGATATCCAAACTCTAGCTAGGGTGCAGCATCTGCGGTCTGGGGTCCTGGTCCGCGGCTGATTTCGGGGCCTGAGTGCTTGAGTCAGAGTCTGCGTCCAGGCCTCAGGACCCAGCATCTAGCGTCTGGAGTGGGGTCAGGGTCTGGGCTCTGAGAGCTGAGCCAGCTCCTCCCTCGGCCCACCCTCCTCCACTACCCTTCTTGCTCTGCCCCTCTAGCTAGTCCCGCCCCTTCCCTCATCGGCCCCGCCCATTCCTCCTCCCCTCCATCTCTCCTGGCTTTCCCCTTCCTCCTCCCACCTCCCCTTCCTCCTCTTTCCTTCCTCCGAGGCCCCCATACCCTCCTCGTTCTTCTTCTTTCTCTCCTATTCCTCTTCCCTCCACCTTTCCTTCTCGATCTTCCGTCCTTCCTCCGAGCCCCGCCCACCACCAAGCCCCTCCCCCTTCCCTCCCATTTCAAGC
>NW_004624828.1:6815964-6834010 GCF_000247695.1 Heterocephalus glaber
GCCCGGGCTGCCCCCCAGCTCCCCGCCGGGCCCCGGGGCGGACGCGCAGGCCGCGGGCGCCGAGCGCGAGGAGGCGGCGGGCGCGGGGGCTGCGCTGCTGCGCGAGCCCGTGTACAACTGGCAGGCCACCAAGCCCACGGTGCAGGAGCGCTTCGCCTTCCTCTTCAACAACGAGGTGCTCTGCGACGTGCACTTCCTGGTGGGCAAGGGGCTCGGCTCGCAGCGCGTCCCGGCGCACAGGTGGGCCGCGGCGGGCCTGCGCGGAACCCTGCACCCACGACCCCGCTCCCCGAGACCTTGCACCCTGGGACCCTGGATCCCAGGATCCCCGCACCTGAGCGCACCCCGGGACCCCCGCTCCCCACCACCCTGCACCTGGCACCCCTCCCGGGACCCCTCCACCCCCAAGTCCAGGCCCTGCACGCCAGACTCCCTGGACCTCTATAATCCCCACCTTGGTTCTCAGACCCTGCACCTGGGATCCTCATCCGGGCTCTGGTGCCTCCTTCACCCCGTTTGTGAACCCCCCAGACCCCTTCACCTCTGGGTCTTGACGACCCCATGCCCCTAGACACATACTCCTGCTACTCCCTGCACCCCCACCCCACCCCAGGACCCTCTGGCTCTGCAGTCTCCATCAGAGACCCTTGTGTTTCCCCAGACCTCTGCCAGAACCCCCGGCCTGCCCCCCAGCATCCTGCCTGCAATATCCTGCCTGTACCAAGACCCCAGAACAGACCCCCACCCACCTGGAAAACCCTTCCCACCCAGGGACCCCAGCTCCCGGACCCTTCTCCCTGTCCAGTATCCTCTGCATCCTCGCCCCCATGCCAGCTCTCTGATCCTTTCCTATTTTACAGGATTAGGGTCTCAGCGTGTGGGGTGTTGCTGAGTGGCCCCAGGGGAGCCTTCTGACCTGTGGCTTGTGCAGACCCCAGTTTCTGGGGACCTCTTTTGCTGGCGGTGTGTGCCTGGGCCTTCTGTGCTGGAGGATCCCATCCATGTAGGGTCCCAGGACTTCCCCTGCCTGTACATCAGCCCTTTGCTGTCCCCATAGGGGTGCGGCTTCTGCCCTTCCCCCAGGCCCAGAGCAGGCAGCTGGGGGGTTCGCAGCCTGTGACCCCTTCTGTGTTCACCCACTCACACCCACCTGTGCTGCTGGACTTCGAGCAGGCATCTTGAAAGATGCTCCCTCCTCCTGCCTGGCCTTGAGCCCTTTGGAGTGCATCAGGGAGCCCACCCAGTGCCCAGAGTTGGACACAGGGTTTCTGCTGCAGGAGCTGATGGGTCCCCACTTTGCTCTGGCTGACCTGGTGCATGTACTTGATTCATCTTTAAGGCTTTATTGGCTTGGTGGCAAAGCAGGGACCATAGTGGTGGGTGAAGACTTGGGGAGGAGCTGTGTAGCAGCTCACCCCAGGGGTGTGAGGACAGGAGGAGACTGCAGAGCCAGAGGCGGAGTTGGGTGTGTGGGAGCCACAGCAAGGCTAGAGCAGAAGTGAGGGGGCCCTATGTCTGAAGCACCTGAATTGGCTTTGAAGTGTGGAGTGAGCAGCCAGAGGCCTTGAGGCTACTCTGAGGCTTGGTAACACTGGGGCTTGGTGACATTGGGGCTTGGTGGGGAGGGCCAAAACGGAAGGCCAATTCAGCTTCTCCGGAGTAGATGTGGCCTTTTGGCCCAGTGCCAAGGTGGGTTGGCAGGTGAGGTAGCATCAGGGGCTGCGGTGGGGGGTCTCCAGACTTCTGGCTTGAGTGTCACAGGTGTGGACAGACTTGTAGGGACAGGTGTTGGCTTGGGTGGTAGCATAGCAATGGCTAAGCAATGGTATCTTGAGCTTTCTGTGCCTCAGTTTCCACATCTGTTCAATGGAGTGTCATACTTGCTTGTCACAGGTTTGCTGGAATGCTTTGACCTGACTTAGTCCTGTCACAGTGGCCAGGGCTCATTCCCAGAAGGGCGGGATGAACTAAAAGTGGACTGAGCCTAAGACAAAACGGGGAGAGAAAACAGCAAGGACCCAAGTGCTGCCATAGGGAGGGAAGCACAGCAGCTGCCTACTGGATCCCACGCTGGGGTAGTACTGCTCTCGTCCACAGGATGTTGGCTGAGGACTCAAGGATAGAGCAGAAGTAGCCAGGTCTTGTGGCTCACACCTGTTATCCCAGGACGCAGGAGGCTGAGGCAGGAAGATTGCCCTGAGTTCGAGTTCAGCTTGGGCCATGTAGTGAGTTCAAGGCCAGTCTGAACTACATAGAAGAAAGAAAGAAAAGCAGAAGTTGAGTGGGTAGGGTATTGCACATCTGTCATCCCAGCAATCTGGGAGGCTGAGCCAGGAGGATCATGCGTTCCGAACCAGCCTGGGTAACTTAGCGACTGCGCAGTACCCTGGCTCAAAATTAAGACTAAAAAGGCCTGGGGATGTAGTTTAGTCAAAGGCCTTGGATTCAATCCCCACTAACCTCCCCAAAAGGAGCAGAAAGGGGAGGATGGTGATTGACTCTAGGAAACCTGGAGACCGTCCCACACCAGGAGGTCATGGTCAGCATCACTGGTGACATGCTGTGGGCATGAGGTACCCTGAGAGTATGTGTCAAGAAGGGCACCGCATGCCGAATCCCGCACCCTCAGTGAGTAGAGTAGGATGGTGGGCCTCAGAGAGAGATGTCCACTTTCTAATCTCAGGGCCCGTGAGTGGGTATTCACTCGGGACAAAACCTTTGCAGATGTGATTAACTTTAGGGTCTCAAACTGGGGTCATCCTGGTTTCTCCAGTTGGAAGCTAAATCCAGGGCCCGTTGTCCTTGGGAGAGCAGAAGAGGCGCTATAGATTGAGGGAGAAGCCGAGTAAAGACCGAGGCAGAGCCAGCGTGCTTTGGGTCCAAGCTGCAGGTTTCCTGAATCCCTGATTTCAAGACCCCCCAGACCTGGGTCTTGGGTAATCATCTCCAGAAGTGTCAGATAAATTCTTTTTTCTTTTTTTAAATCTTTTTTTGCAGTGCTGGAGCTAACCCAGGGCCCTGCATGTGTTAGGCAGACGCTCTCTAATGAGTCTTTATTTTATTTATTTTACTTTGAGACAGTGTCTCCCTAAGTTGCCCAGGCTGGCCTCGAACTTGTGATCTTCCTGCCTCAGCCTCTTGGAATGACAGGCATGTGCCACTGTGCCCAGCAGTTCTGTGGTTTAAGCTGCACTGTATTGGTCATTTCTGCTGTGCTGGAAGAAACCTATGCACCCAGTGTAAATGCAGGGAACCAGACTCATGCAGATTGGACTGTGGGTGCTGTGCGGGACACCTGGCCACACCACAACACTGTAAGGGTCACCAAAACTAGGGAATGTCTGGGGCCTCTGTCAGCCCAAGGAGGCACAGTAACTAAATGCCATTGGGTGGGGTCCTGGGGCAGCAGGTGTATTAGGGGAAGAGCTGGTGCTATCAAAGTAAAGTCTGGAGTTTTATTTGTTTGTTGAAACTGGTCTCGTTGTGTAGCTGAGGCTGGCCTTGAACTCAGTGATCCTCCTGCCTCACCCTCCTGAGTGCTGCGATTACAGACATGTGCCACTATGCCTAGCTGGAGTTTATTTAGAAAGCAGGTGGAAAAAAAAAAATCAAACCAAAAAGATAAGAGGGCTGGAGGTGCTACTCAGTGATGAGCCCTTGCCTGGTGTGTGCAAAGCCCCCGGGTTCCATCCCCAACACTAGAGAAAGAGAAGTGCTGGGGCCTCTTCTGATTTCCGGGTCTGGGGGTCTCTACCATCTTCCCAGTGTGGAGTGGACATGGCAGAAGGAAGCTGAGGTCAGGCCTGGGCACCTGGGACCACAGCTCGGAGTCTGTGTGAGGGAAGGGGCTCAGGTTCTCTGCACTGCAGGGCTCGACCTGGTCCTGTCCAGCCCAGTGTCCCATCCCTTTCCATGGCGTCAGCAAAGCCTTCCTCCCAGCCCTGCCGTGCAGTAGCCGCTCAGTAGCCATGTCGGGGCCCTGCTGGAATTCCATGTCTGTGGGGCAGGAAGCGTGGACCATCCTGAGGGCACTAGCTGGCCTCTGAAGTCCTCCTCACTATGTAGCCCAGAATGGCCTCAAACTCCAGGGAATCTTCCTGCATCAGCCTCCTGAGTGCTGGGATTACAGGCATGTGCCACTACTCTCAGCTAAAATTTTTATTATTTTTTTCTGTGTGGTATTTAGGATTAAAGCCAAAGCCTTTTCACTGAGCTCTTTAAAATTTAATTTGTTTTTAAATTTAATTTTTTATTTAGTTTGAGACAGGGTCTGTTTTCTTTTTTGTTTTTTTGGTACCAGGGATCAAACTCAGGACCTTGCGCTTGTGAGGCAGGTGGTGGGACCACTGAGCTAAATCTGTGGCCCTCCCAGTTTCTTGAGTGCTGGAATTCTGAGGCAGGTACTCCCATGCCTGGCATGTCTGGCCTTTTATAAAAAATGTTTAGTTTGTTTATTTTTGTTTTGTTTTGTTTTGAGACAAGGTCTCGCTATGTAGCCTAGGCTAGCCTTGAGCTAGCAGCTATCCTGTCTCATGATTACAGGTGTGCACCACCAAGCCTGGTAAAAAAATGTATAACTTTTAAATTGTGGTAAGATACTCTGGTTTCTCTTCAGATCTATAAATCTTTCACCTTTTACATTGTGTTAAGATAACATAACATTAGAGCTGGGCATGGGGGTGCATGCCCAGAGGCTGAGGCAGGAGGATCGCTGTGAGTTCAAGTCCAGCATAGGCTACATAGTGAGTTCAAGGCCACTCTGAACTACATAGCAAGACCCTGTCTAAAACCATCAAAAAAAAGTACCATCTTAACCATTTCAGCACACAGCTCAGTGGCATTAAACACATTGACACAGCAGTGTGCAGCTCTCCCCACCCCGTATCTCCAGCACTTCATCTTCCTAAACTGAGCCTCTGTTTCCACGAAACACTGTCCCTTCTTCAGCCCCACACCTCCGAGGCCACTTCCTGTCTCTGGAATCGCCTGTCCTGGGGATTTCCTGCCCATGGAGCCCACGCTGTGTCCCCTCTGTTGCATCTTACTGAGCACAGCACCCTCCGGGTCCGTCCACACTGGCGAGTGTCACGGCCTCGCTCCTGTCGTGGCTGAGTGACCTCCCAGTGTGCGGCTGGACCTCAGTGTCCCTCTGTTCATCTGTGACACTGGGCTGTCCCCAGGGCCCAGGCTGCTGTGAACACTGGTGTGTGTGGCCCCATGTGGACATCCATGGTCATTTGTTCCAGAGGGAAAGAGGTGCCGGAGCCCCGTGGGTGGAAGCAGAGGTGCTGCCGGGTGCGTGGATGTGAAGCTTCCTGGAGCTCTGGAGGGGAGGCTGCCTGGAGCCCCACCTTGCAGCTGGCAGAGCCACCTGGGCTGTCCCGGGATGGGCTGGCATCACTGTGCGAGGCCTGTGTCCTTGACCATCCTCCTCTGGTGGCTCCGGGGCCACCACCTACATGTAGCGCAGCTGGGTGCCTCTGCTTTCCACTTTTGGCTGTTGAATGGTCCTCAGAGATTTCCCTGCAGGGGACCGAGATGCTTTTTTAAACGAGCAAGAAAAGGCGCTGCAGAGGGGCTTTATTTCTGGAAGCCACCCATGTCGGCGGGGAGTGCGTGGGCTGGGAGCTGGCTACACAACCATGAGCAGTTGGGGCACAGGTTCCTGTGACTGGGGATGTAGGGGAGGTCGGGACAGGGGAACTGCTCAGGGCCTCATGGTCCCAATGCAAGCCCTCTCAGCCCAGCTTAGGCGGCCTGGCCCTCAGGGATCGGGTCTGCTCCACCACAACAGCTAGGCCTGGGGCAGGAAGGAGAGGGATGGGGTGTGGGCACGGAGGGAAGGATGGATGTGGGGTTCCTAGGCCTCGCTGGTGCTCATCGGTCAGTGCTGCTCCCACCCTGGCCGGCCTTCTGGGGGCAGCTGTCCCCAGTGCGCTCTGGCCTGGTGCCTTCCTGGGTGGCTGAGGTCCCCAGTGGGGGTCACGACTGGGACCACCAGCCGGGCTGATGAGTGCCCTGTCTCCTGCCCCAGGTTTGTGCTGGCCGTGGGTAGCGCCGTCTTCGATGCCATGTTCAATGGCGGCATGGCCACCACATCCACGGAGATTGAGCTGCCCGACGTGGAGCCTGCAGCCTTTCTGGCGCTGCTCAAGTGAGCTTCCGGGGCCTGACGGGGTGGGAACAAGGGATGCCCACAACCTTGCGCCTGCTCCAGAGAGAGCTCCAGAACCATCTTCAGGAGGGGACCGGCTCCAGGCTAATTCTAGTGTCTCACTTTTTTTTTTCCTTTCCATTTTTTGAGACAGGGTCTCACTATGTAGTTCAGGCTGCCCTTGAACTTACTATGTAGCCTAGGCTGGCCGCAAGCTCACAGTGATCCTCCCGCCTCAGCCTCTCAGAGTGCTGGGATGACAGGCGTGCACCATTGCGCCTGGCTTGCTTTTTTCTTTTTTAATCTGCCCCAGTTGTGGTCCATGTTCAGTGTGTTGTGGGTGGGGCAGGGTCATCCACACATACCTGTGGCTCAGTTTGATGTTTGGGATCCTCAGAGTCACAAGGTTTGCAGTGGGTTTGTGCTCTGGGGAGGAGGGGAAGGCGACAGGAAGGAGCTGCATGTCGTCACCCTCTCCCAGCTCCCCTGCACATAGGCTGAACCGAGCTGTGCAGACACGTTGCTGAGTGTGCCTGGTCAGGGCTCAGTGGACCTGGGTTTAGCCTCCTGGTGACGGCATCCTGGGTTGTGTCCCCAGCTCAGAGCACCCATAGGTGGTGATTCTGGATGGTTCCTCAGGGATCCTTCTGACCCATGCGGCGGGGCAGCTGGATTCTGCCAGCTTTGGGTGGGGGGTGTGGCCGGGCCTGACATCCTCACGGCCCCACCCACCTCAGGTTCCTGTACTCGGATGAGGTGCAGATCGGGCCCGAGACCGTCATGACCACACTGTACACCGCCAAGAAGTACGCGGTGCCCGCGCTGGAGGCCCACTGCGTGGAGTTCCTGAAGAAAAACCTGCGGGCTGACAACGCCTTCATGCTACTCACACAGGTGGCGGGGACCATGGGGACAGGATGCAGCCAGGCCGGGATCAGGGAGGGTGGGTGGGTGGCTGTGGGTCTTGCCCTGAGGTTAGATTGGATATCTTGTTCCTTGAAGACATGTTTTTTTCTTGCAGTGCTGGGGATGGAACCCAGGGCCTTTCCCCTGAGCTATACCCCAGCCCTTTTTATTTTTTATTTTGAGACAGGGTCTCGCTAAGATGGGCAAGCTGGGCTGGAACTTGCCATCCACCTGCCTCAGCCGCCCAGAGGGCTGGGATGACAGGCAGGCATCACCACACCCGGCTTGGCTCGGTGGCTGTCTCATCACAGGGAAGCGGCGGGTTGGCAGGGAGGTGCTGGGGTCCTGGGGCACACAGGTTTGGACTTTCGGGGTCTGATGGCCTGGTCGAGCTAGTGCGGCTGCAGACTAGGGGGCCACAGTGGGCAGGCAGCCGTGGGAGCCTTGAGCTCCTGGTCTCACGCTGACAGCCAGGGTCCCTCGGGTTCAAGGCTATCCAGGTGGCCTCTGCCTCAGGGTGTGCCGTGCCTGGAGTGTGGCTAGAGGGGACTGGCCGCCCAGGGCTCATGCTTGGGAGGCCTTGGGTCCCAGCTCTGGTGCTCAACTTGAATTCGTGCCCTGTTTTGCTTTTGAGACAAGGCCTCGCCCAGTTGCCCAGCCTAGCTTAGAACTTGCGCTCCTCCTATTCCAGCTCCCCTAGTAGCTGGGGTGACAGGCTGGGAATTTTTTCTTTGAGATGACATCTCAGTGTGTGTCCCAGGTTGGCCCCAAGGCCCTGGGCTCCACTGGTCTCTTGCCTCAGCCTCTCACGTAGGTGGGACGACAGGTGTGTGTCACCGTGCCCGGCTGTGGTAGGTGTGGAGTGGGGCCCAGGGTGGCCAAGCGCCGACATCCTGAGCCTAGTCCTTGCATTGTCAGGCGCGCCTGTTCGATGAGCCACAGCTGGCGAGCCTGTGCCTGGAGAGCATCGACAAGAACACAGCGGACGCCATCACCGCTGAGGGCTTCACGGACATCGACCTGGGTGAGCTGGGGCCGCAGACCTGACGTGGGGCAGGCGAAGGGTGGGGCTTGGGGCTGGTTTGAGGGTTCGCAGGGAGACTTGTGGGGGACCTAGGACTGACCCACTGCTCTAGGTGGCCACAGACTCGGAAGCTCCTGGGGCAGTCTGGGGGGTCCAGGCTTTCCTGTCCTGCTGTCACCATGATCCCAGCCTGTGGGGACCACCTGGTCCTCCCAAGAGAGGCTCAGCAGGCTTTTTGTACAAAAGGCCCCATGGTCTGTGTGCCTGGCTTTGTTGGTGAAATGGCTTCTGCTGAGATACTTTGACTTTGCCCTTGGTGGGTAGAAGCAACTGTAGGTGGAGGGACAGTGAACTGACATGGGGGTGTGCCAGTAAAACTTTACTGACAAAAAACCTTTATTGACACACATGAGCCAAGGGCCTCAGTCACTAGTGCCCAGGGGAGGCCTGTGGGCACAGCCCAGCTCATGGCTGCTCCACCCGCAGACACACTGGTGGCCGTCCTGGAGCGGGACACCCTGGGCATCCGGGAGGTGCGGCTGTTCAATGCAGTCGTGCGCTGGTCTGAAGCTGAGTGTCAGCGGCAGCAGCTGCAAGTAACACCAGAGAACAAGCGGAAGGTGCTGGGCAAGGCCCTGGGGCTCATCCGCTTCCCGCTGATGACCATCGAGGAGTTTGCTGCAGGTAATGGTGTGACCCTCTCCAGGGCCAGGAGCCTAGAGGTTCAGTGACAGTCCCTGAGTTCACTGTGGCAGTTGGGGAAATGCATAAAGACCAGAGGGAAGCCTCCTGTGGTGGCACATGCTTATCATCCCAGCACACTGTGAGGCTGAGGCAGGAGGATCACAAGTTTGGGCCCAGCCTGGGCAACTTAGCAACTTAACCAGACCCTGTCTCAAGGTTAGAAAATAAAAAAGGCCGGGTTGTAGTTCGGTGCAAAGGCCCTCCAAAAAACAATTCGGGGAAGGAGTGATTTGTTTTTCTTCTTGAGACAGGATCTCCCTATGTAGTTCATGCTGGCCTCAAACTCCTGGTGATCCTCCTGCCTCAGCCTCACAGTGTGCTGGGATGACAGGCGTGCACTGTCACACCCGGCAGGGGAAGGAGTGATTCTTGTGAAGTGTGATGCGGAGCATGTGAGGCCCCTGCCCACACCTGGTAGCCCCTCAGCCAGTCTGTGTCCTGGCTGTGGCCATAGCCCCATCCGTGTCACAGCTCTGCACCTGGTCTCAGCTTCTGCACTCCTTTGGTGCTGGCCTGGCTGGGGCCAGCACAGTCAGCTATGGGGCTCTTTGGAAGTGGCCAGTCAGTGCCTGCTCTCCGGGGCCAGTCCTAGAAGCCAGGGCTTGACCTAGGGCATGCTGGCCTGGGAGGCAGTTGGGAGCGACACCCCTGGCCGTGACCCGGTACGTGGACAGGCAGGGCACAGCCTCCGCGTATTGTGACCTGAGACAGCTGGTCCTGGAATGGGTGCTTTTTTTTTTTTGAGACAGGGTCTTGGTGTGTAGTCCAGGCTGGCCTTGAACTCACTATGTAGCCCTGGCTGGACTCAAACTCATGGCAATCCTCCTGCCTCAGCCTCCCAAGTGCTGGGATTACAGGTGTGTCCAAGCACACCAGGCCTTTGGAATGGGTCCTTTGACCTGGAGCTAGCATGGCTAGGAAACTGGGTCTGGTCTTGAGATTTCATCTGTGAGCAAGCAAATCTGTTACCTTCGGCTACTGAGACCCTGCCCCAAAATACCAGGGCAGAAGCCCCACCCCCACCCCCTAGCAGAGGACCCAGGGAGGAGGCACCTGGATCCCCAGGTCTCAGGAGTTGAGCCACCTGTGGCCCCTTGGAAGACAGGGAGTGTCCTGCTGAGCTCTCCCACCCCACCGCAGGCCCTGCGCAGTCCGGCATCCTGGTGGACCGGGAGGTGGTCAGCCTCTTCCTGCACTTCACCGTCAACCCCAAGCCGCGAGTGGAGTTCATCGACCGCCCTCGCTGCTGCCTGCGTGGCAAGGAGTGCAGCATCAACCGCTTCCAGCAGGTGGAGAGCCGCTGGGGCTACAGTGGGACCAGTGACCGCATCAGGTGTGCCCATGGGGCAGTTGCCTGGGGACTGCATGTCCTCAACGCCCAGCTCTTTTTGGCCTTTTCTGTTTGGCTGATGTCTGGCTCTTTGCTCGCTCGGGCCCAGCCCTGACACTGATGCAGTGGGCCTGTTTCCTTCTTCTGCAGGTTCTCGGTCAACAAGCGCATCTTCGTGGTGGGCTTCGGGCTCTACGGATCCATCCATGGGCCCACAGACTACCAAGTGAACATCCAGGTGAGCAGCAGCCCCACCCACAAAGGTCACGCCACAGCCACAGCCACAGCCACAGCGGCTGTCTTGATCCTCCCATGCAACAGCCAGGCCCCAGGCCATGCCCACACCAGACTTCCTTTTCATCACACACCTGGCCAGCCTGAGGCTGTGCCATACTGGCTCCCCATTCCCGTGCTCTAGGCCAGGCCATGCCTCACCCAGGCAGCACTGCAGGCCACACCCACACTAGACCCCGCCCCATGCCACATTAACATCAGCTTCTAGGCCACACCTACCTCAGGCTCTTCCTCCACCTCAAACCCAAGCCCTGGTTGTACCAGGCCCTGCTGCCAGCCATGCCAGACCGGTATTCACTTTTCATCTCCACCTTACCCAGGCCCCACCGCTAGACTATGCCCACATCCAGGTCCCACCTCCACCTCACACCCAAGCCACGCCCACACATGAGGACCTTTTACTACACCACACCCACCTCATGCAGGACCCACCCCATGCAAGCCACACCCACACCACCATCAGGCCCCACCCAGGTCCTTGAGCTCCCCCTCCTGCCCACAGATCATCCACACCGACAGCAACACAGTCTTGGGCCAGAACGACACGGGATTCAGTTGCGATGGCTCGGCCAGCACCTTCAGGGTCATGTTCAAGGAGCCGGTGGAGGTGCTGCCCAACGTGAACTACACGGCCTGCGCCACCCTCAAGGTCTGTGTGGCGGGCATCTCCCCCTCCCCTGCCCGACTTCCCCAGGACATCCTTCACCCGATGGGACTTGGGGGGCTTCCCAACCTTACTGTCCCCACCTCTCACAGGGCCCCGACTCCCACTATGGCACCAAAGGCTTGCGCAAGGTGACACATGAGTCACCCACGACAGGGGCCAAGACCTGCTTCACATTCTGCTACGCGGCAGGGAACAACAATGGCACCTCGGTGGAGGACGGGCAGATCCCAGAGGTCATCTTCTACACCTAGGCTGAATGGCCCCAGGGCATTGTCCACGCATCCACTCCCTGCCACCTGAGCATCCAGAAGGGGCGTCCCTGTGTCCGTGGTACAGCGTGGCTGGTGTCCAGAGCCCCGGGTGGCTGTGAGACAATCCCTCAAAATGCCATGGGCCGGACAGGGCGGTGCCTCCACCCTGGGGCCAACCTAGGCCAAGGGTGGCAGGCCTGTGGGGGTGGCTGTCCCCACTGTCCGGGCAGCTCAGGGCCGGCAGCCACTCACCTACGCGGATGGAGCGGTGTGGTCTCCTGTCTGTCGAGTGCACATGCAATGCCTCAGACCCCCTTTCTGAGCTCAGAACCCTAGGTGAGGGGTCCCACAGGCACTAATTGGGGTCTTCTTTCGTTCTTGTCTGCTCACTGGGGACACCAGGGCCTGGCCAGCCATGTACCTGAGGCCACCCTGACCCCTGGCCTGCAGAGAGCGTCCCCCCTCCAAGACACTGGAGACACATGAGTGGAACTCTGGCGGGGCTCAGCCCCAGTGCTTTCCCCAAGGGCAGCCCCTGTCCAGGTAGCAGGTGGTTTGCTGTTTCTGTTCTCGCCCCACCTGTGGGCCAGTAGGGCCGTCACTGTCCTCTCTGGACAGAAGGCTCGAACCCAGCCCCTGTAGCTAAGCAGGGCCCAACCCCATGTGCCTGGAGGGACGAAGCGGGAGGCTGCCCCCTGAAACAGGCAGGACCCCAGCTGGCCTGGTGTGGGGTCCAGAGGCGCTGCCCACCCCCTGTACATACTGTAGCCCCAGCTCGCCACCCCAAGCACCCATGTGTCTGTCCCAGTGACTCCCCTGGAACCTGCATCCTCCCTGAAGCCATGGAAGGTGTGCCCTCCTCACACCGAGTCATTTTTTAAATAAAGGAAAGAAATGCACTGGGTGTGAGCTGCTGATTTGCGCCCCACCTGACACTGCCAAGCCCAGGCGCTGACTACCCGAGCAGAGGCCAGGGAAGCTGTTCGAGGCAGGGTCTACAAGGTGCCAGCTTCCCAGGACAGTGCAGGGTGAGGGCAGCACCTCAGGCAGTGTCCTGACAGGCTTGGAGGTCTGAAAGGATCTGTGGGTGCCCAGCTCCTGTGAGCAGCAGCCAGTGACGACACCACCGCCGTCAGCACAGACCTGGAGTGTGTCAGTCCCAACACAAAGCCAAAAGCTACAGAGCGTTCCAGTAAATAGAGGGCTGAGGGAGAGAGAGCATGGAGTGGGGGACTGTGGTGAACACCTGGGACCTCAGCTGCTTAGGAGGCTGAGGCATGAGAACTGAAATTTGAAGCCAACCAGGGGAACTTTGTGAGACCGTCTTACAATGGCTCAGTGGTGGGTGCTTCCCTAGCATGTGTAAAGCCCTGGGTTCTATCCTGACCACCGCAATAATTAAAAAGTCTACAGCCCACTTACTCCCAAGTACTTCAGAAATGAGTTAGCAGAGAACTTACAGATTCAGGACAGCAAAAGCGATGGGTGTGTACCGCATGCCTGTCATCCCAGCACTGGGAATCTGGGACAGGAGAACTGCAAGTTTTAGTACAGCCTAGGCAACTTAGCAAGACCCTGTCTCAAAATAAACAGGGCTGGGGAATGTAGCTTAATGCAAAAGATCTGAGTTCAATCCCCAGTATTGAAGAAAAGACATGTGGAGACAAACCTAAAGGTCTGACTTCCAGAGGGGAAAGAGCGCTCCTAGGTGAGCAGAGCTCCCAGCATCCCCTGCGCCCTGGGTGGGGTTGGCAGCGCTTTAGGCAGAGCCATCTCTGAGGAAACCCAGGCTGGGTGGGTGTCTGCTGAGCCTGATGGTGAGGCTGAGGTGCCAGTGCAGGGTGAAGCCTCCTGCTGTCCTCCGACACTGGGAATCAGGCTCTGTGGGACTTGGGGTGAGCTGAGGCCGTGTGGTGTCACAGCCTAGCTGGCAACCTCAGCTCCTAACTAGAATGGAGAGCAGGACCTGCCTGCACATGGTGCACCTTTCAGAAAGCATTTACCCAGGAGCCTTCTGCACAGCACCTGGCTCACGGAAAAACCACAATCAGCCCCCGGCCCTCCCACAGGGGCCCACCCAGGTGTGAAACACATGGAGGTTCTATACTGGCTAACAGAACTGAGGGCCTGGGCTAAGCACCTTTTCTTTTTCTTTTTTTTTCTTTTTTTTTGCGGAAATGGGAATGGAAACAGGACCTTCACTGAGCCACACCCCCATCCCCTTTTAAAATGAGGTCTAAGTTGTACAGGCTGCAGCCAAACATGCATCCCTCCTGCCTCAGCCTCCTAGAGTGCTGGGATGACAGGTGTGTGCCACCATGCAAATAAATAGGATGGCTAACAAGTAGACAAAACAAAAGAGATTTAATAGGTCAAAACAAAGTGTCCAAACTAAACAAAAAAAATTAGAAAAGCCAGCAGCCAGTATGAAACCTGTGAAATACAAATGGTCCTGCAAACAGGGGAGCTGAGGTCCTGGGGCAGAAGAAAGGTCTCAGGAGCTAGTATCCGATGTTTCCTAAGTGATGAAAGGCACTGCTCCATAGATCCAAGCTCGGGAAATTCCAAGGAGAATACATACAAGAAAACCACACAGCAATCAATGGAAAACTAAAGACAAAGAAATTCTGGCACGGTGCTGCACATTTAGTCCCAGGCCTCATGTCTACTAGCCTGGCAAGTGCTTTGTCGTCAGCAGCTTCCCCAGGGCAAGTGCTCTGTCGTCAGCAGCTTCCCCAGCCCAGGAAAAACTTAAAAGTAGCTAGCCTGCCAGGTGCAGTGACCTATGCCTGTCATCTCAGCACTCTGGGAGGCTGAGGCAGGACCACCAAGTTCAAATTCTGCCTGGGAAATTTAGCAAGATCTCTCAAAATAAAGAGGGTGGGGATATAGCTCAGTGAAAAGGCCCTGGGTTCAATCCTCAGCACCAACAATAACAAAAAAGGCAAATAAAAAGGTCCATTATTTTGAAGTGAATGACAATCACTGATGCTAACAATTTCTCAACAAAAATAATGGGAGTATTTGAAATGCTGAAAGGCAAGATAGCAAAACAAAAACTCATTCTGAGTTTCATTCTGAGCAAGACATCCTTTGCTAGTGACATCAAGGTAAAGATCCTGTGGGCAGCTAAGGCTGGGAGGCCGGACTACAGGAAGAGATGTGGCCCAGTCTCAGGTGGAAGGACACTCACAGGAGGGAACGCAGAGCGCCCCAGAGGGACACTGGGGTGCAGCCTGTGTACCGAGCCCAGCTCACACGAGCCACATAAGGGCTCACAGTGGAGCTGCACCTTCACCTCTCTACCTTCTCACTCTGAGGTCAGAGTCTCACTGAGTTGCCCAGAGTGGGCTCCAACCTGTGATCCTCCTGCCTCAGTGTCCCATGTGGCTGGGATGACAGGCGTGTGCCAACACATCTGCTGTATAAAATGCATTTTAAAGAGTACAGGACAAATTCAATAGCAGGAAATTGTGGGGTTGTAAGATGTAGAAATAAAAATAATACTGAAAAAAGGGAAAAATGAAAACAGGCTATTTGTATTATATCAGTATACACACACACTCACTCATGCATTCTCCACGTGCATGTGCTGAAAGCCAGTTAAGCAGACGTGCCAGCTCCAGTGTGACATGATAGGGTTCAATCTTTTTTTGTACTGGGGATCCAACTCAGGACCTTGTGTTTGTGAGGCAGGCATGGCACCACTGAGCTAAATCTCCGGCCCCGTTTTGTTTTTTTGAGACAAGGTCTCGCTATGTAGTTCAGTCTGTCCTTGAACTCACTATGTAGCCCAGGCTGGCTTCGAACTCCAAGATCCTCCTGCCTCAGCTTCCTGAATGCTGGGATTACAGGTGTGCGCCACCATGCCTGCTGGTGGGCTCAATCTTAACTCTCCTTTCTGCCCTTCCTTTTGGACTTAACCATGAACAGGGTCCCACTATGCTCTCCCATGCACAGGTGACATGTGAATGACCTCTAACTCCACACCACGTCCAGCACAACCCCTTGAACCTGTGGTGATCCTCCTGCCTCAGCCTCCTGAGTGCTGGAATTACAAGTGTGCTCCCACACCAAGCTGGCTCATCCATCTTCTCCCATCCAAGCACTAACCAGGCCCGACCGTGCTTAGCTTCCGTGATCGGGCACGTTCGGGTGGTACGGCCGTAGACCGCACCCATCTTCTGCACGGTTTCTACTTCATCACTGCACTTTGGTGCTCTTGTTCTCCACCTTTGTCCTGTCTTAGAGGTCCATTCCTGAGGGAGTTCGCCTGCCCCCAGGTCCTGTGGCCTTGCTAAGTTCCCCAGGCTGGCCTGGAACCGCGATTCTTATCTCCCGGGACAACAGGCATGTAAACATGTCGGCCCAACCTCTGCCGCCCTTCCACAACTCTGTTGTTGGAAGGAAACCAGGGCTGGCAGGGCAGGCTTCGGGGTTGCCTTGCTCAGTGGTACAGGGTCCCAGCCATGTTTTCTGGACCACTGCTGCTCTCCCAACCTGCTTTCCAGCCCCTGCGGAGAAGCTCTCTTTCTCTCTCTGCCCCAGTCACGGGGTGAGCTGTGACTCTAGCTGGGACACAGCTATGCCAGAAACTCAAGGCCAAGCCATGCTATGGCTGTGACTCCTGTCCTCCGGCCGCACGTCCGTGTTCTGCCCTTTTTGGTTGTCTTTCTGGTTAGCATGCTTTTTGCTCTCCCTCAACAAGGCAGAACCTGGCTTCCACGCTTACTTCTTCCTGTCTGTCCAGCCTCCATTCCCAAGGGTCACCGACAGCTTTAGGGTGTCCCCTTCGGAAAAAAACAGATGCCACACTCACAAGTGATTTTTTTTTTTTAATTTTCTTAAAAAAGCCCCTAAATTCTATGGCTTCAAGGAAGCGTCAGAGAAACGTAAATGCCATTTCTGTACACTTTGTAAAGCAAGAACTACGCCTGAATGACCACCACCTTGGAAGTGGGCACCTCGCCCACCCAGCAGTTTCCCGGGTCCTGCAGGGGTCGCCACCTGGCTCTGCGGCTGCCCCACCAGCAACCAGCAACACCTGCGGGTCGCAGGGCTTTAAGGCGATTCGTCTCCCGCAGCTGTGCCCCACTGGCGGCGCGGAGACCAGAAGCCCCAGCTGCAGCTGGCGCAGTGAGGGCCCAGCCGGCCCAGATCCCAGGCAGGGGCAGTGGACACCCACCCAGGGGCCGGGGTGTCTCCGGGAGCAGGTGCACCCTCTGGCACAGGGCTGCCTCCAGCCGAGCTTTGGTGCAGCATTTTGGTTGGGGGGCTGGCTCCAGCCGGACTGCGCCCCGCCCCGCCTTCCCCTTTGGTCTGGGGTTGGACCGAGCCGGTCTCATCCCACAGCAGTGCCAGGGTCCCCTCGTGGGCAGCGCCTCCAGGGCTGGGCCTGGCCCTGCCCCTGCCCCTGTCCCCTCGAGGAAATGGCCTTTGGATCAAGGGAGACAAAATGGACTTCATGAGGCTAACGGGCGGCGCAGCATCCAGCCCGGTCTCGCTACTCACTCGGCAGACGGGGAGGGCAGCGGGCCTCTGGGTTCCTTTGTTTCTTGTTTAAATAGTTAATGCTCTTGGAGGAGAGGACTAGACACAGGTGTAGAAATTTCGGCCAAAGTCTTACGTGAAGGAAGGGACCCACGTCTGGGCCAGGCGGCCCTGCAGTCTAACTCGGGCTGCAGCTAGTCGCTGGCCGGCCTGTAGGTGGCCCATGGCCTCGGGGACAAGCTGACCCGAGGGCAACATCGAGGACAGTCCCATGCCAAGAGCGCCTGGGTCACTTGTGCCGCTGCAGTGATTTTCTCTTCCTCCTCTTGAAGAAACAGCAGCACCTGCAAGGGTGGACCAGGGGAGCGGGTCAGCGCGAGGACAGGGTCATGCTGACTCCCTCCCAGACCCAACCGCTTGTCCTGGGCCTTACTTGGTGTCATCAGCCACCTCAACCTCTGCCGGGGCTGTGATGGGAGCGTTGGAATGCCCTGCAGTGGGGTCGTCCGCATTCAGCTCTCCATTGGTGGAGTTCAGCGCCTGGGCCAGCGGTGGAAGGGTCAGGGGTAGGGCCAGCCAGCTCAAACGCTGGGGCGGGGGGTCTCACCCTGGCCTCACCTGGTTTTTGCTGTGGGGCTGGACTTTGTCCCGATGTGGGGGCTGGGAGGGCAGGTCGGAGTGCACGGCGCCGATGGGCGTGGGCTGTGGAGCCAGCAGGCGTCAGGATGGCCTGGCTTCCTGGGTTCCAGCCCTTCCCCGAGCCCTGTACGGGCGGCCTAGCCCTTGCCTCCTGCCAGGGTCCCCACCCACAGCCCCCAGCTGGTGGAACGGCCCTCAGACCCGCATACCAGGGGTTTTCCGGCCCAGTCATATTCATAGTCGAACACAAAGCCGCTGCGCTCGAAGAGGTCAGTGAAGAGCTTCCGTAGGTAGTCATAGTCCGGCTTCTCGAAGAAGTCCAGGCGCCGCACGTAGCGCAGGTACGTGGCCATCTCCTCTGCAGAAGAGGACGGGAGGGAGTGGGCTGGAGGTCGTGGGAGGAGCAGGGGACCACAGGGCTGGAGACACTGGCGGCAAGGGCCACACCTGGGAAGCTCTCACACAGCGCCTCGACGGGCGTGGCGCGCTTGGTGTCCCCAATCTTCTGATACCGCTCCTTGAGCGTGTCAGCCTGCATGGACAGGGC
>NW_004624828.1:6834147-6855572 GCF_000247695.1 Heterocephalus glaber
GCAGGCTGCCTCGGAGGAAGTACAGGAACATGTGGCCCAGCGCCTCCAGGTCATCGCGGCGGCTCTGCTCTGTGGGGGCAGCAGCGGGCAGCGACTCAGCTCGGCCCGTAACCCCGCCCCCCATCCGCACCCGCGGCTCACCCTTGCCCAGGTGAGTGTTGATGCTCATGTAGCGCGCCGTGCCCGTGAGGCTCTTGTGCTCGCGGTATGGGATGTGCTTCTTGGTCTCGGGGTCGATGTACTCCTTCGCCAGCCCGAAGTCGATGATGTGGATGGCGTGCTGCCGCTTGGTCCCCGGACGGCCCACCAGGAAGTTCTCCGGCTTCACATCTCGATAGATGAGGCTCTTGGTGTGCACGTACTCCATGCGTGTGATCTGTGGAGGAGGCGGAGCCTCAGCAGGCCAGGGCACACCCCAGGCTCGCCCTTCCTTCCAGCCCCTAAAAAGGCCCCGCTCACCCTCATGGACCCGCCTATTTCACCACTGGCTCCTCCCTCCTGGTCCAGGCCACAGCCCTCCCTGTGCCCCACCTCTCCCAGCACCCTGCGCACCAGCTGGATGGCGATCATGAGCACCGTCTTCAGCGTGAAGGTTCGGTCGCACAGGTCAAACAGGTCCTCCAGGCTGGGCCCCAACAGCTCCAGCACCATGGCGTTGTATTTCCCACAAGGGCCGAAGTAGTAGACCTGAGGGACGCCCTCTGCAGGGGGAGTCAGAGACTCCAGCTGGGCGCCGCCCCTACCCTCCAGAACTAGCCCCACCCGGGCCCGGGCCCCCACCTACCGGCCCCCAGGGGTACCTCCCGTACCTGCGGCGCTGAGCTGCTTGTAGTATCGGTACTCCAGGTGCAGTTGCGGGGCCCGGGACTTGATGGGCTCCTGCGGACAAGCACACCCTTACGCAGGCTCTCTGTGCCCGCCCCAGGAACCCGAGGGGGGGGAGGACCCACTCACCAGTTTGATAGCCACATACTCGTTTGTATAGAGGTTCTTTCCTGTGGGGACAGAGAGGCCATCAGGACGGCAGGGCCCCTAGCCACCTTACTCACCCCATCTCCCCAGCCTTACGGTCGGCAGAATGCAGACCCCTGCCAGTGCCTGGGGGCACCAACCTCTCAGGAGATGGCAGCCCAGCCCTCCTCACACCTGTACGCCAAAAGCCACTTTTTTTTGGTTTGGAACCAGGGATCAAACTCAGGACCTCATGCTTGCCAAGCAGGCACGACGCCACTGAGCTACATCCTGGCCCTCACGAACCACTTCTGCACAGGAGCCCCCACCCAAGTTCCCAGTTTCTGCTACACACTGGGCAGGGAGCTTCATCCCAGGCTGCCAGGACAGAGCCCCTCCCCACCTGCAGGCCCTCACCCGCACTCCAAGACCTGGGCAGGTGTGGTCTCTCCTGCAGGACTGTGAGATGTCTGCTTGACCCACCTCCTTGGGGCCACTCATGCTGCCTGGGCCCCGTGTGGGAGGTGGGCATGACCTGCCTCAGCTGCACACAAGGTGGAGAATCCCACTCGGCCTCTCAGGGTCATTCGTTTGTTCACTGTGCACACAGCACGCACAGCCTGTCAACTCTGCCTGTGCACCCCGGCTGTCAACATGGGAAGGCCATCTTTGGCCTCCCCCTCCCCAGTGACCACATCCTGCCTGACTGCCCCACCGTGTCCCCTGCTGTATGTTTGCGGGCACTGCCTGGCACCCATATTCCAGGAGCCCTGTGTCCTCTGAGGACAGCAGCCATGGACAGTGAGACCACAGTCATGACCTCCCTCGGCCAGGTATGTCCAAGCTGCCTCGCTGTGGCCCTCCCTGGCCTTGCGGGGTTCAGCCCTGCTAGACACACACGGGGCCTTCAGTGTCCAGCCATGGGTAGTCCTCAGCTTGCAGGGCCTCCATAGCTTGCAGGGACCTCATCACACTGCAGGAGGACTTGAGAAAGTGACATCTTGAGAACCCGGAGTGATCCTGGTGAATGAGGTGAGTTCTGGTACCAAGGGCACCTGCCTCTTCATCGGCTCAGCCTGATCTAGCACAGGGCACAGGGTGGCAGAGCAGCCAATGACATGCAAGTGTGTGCCACCCAGGCAAGAGTGCAGGACAAGCCCCCAGGACCTGCCTGTGGCCAACTTGCCCACCTCCCTCTCAGGGGCTTCTCCCCGATTATGTCAGCCCTTCTGTCTGTGTTTCCCCTCGGAAGGTGGGGGTCTGTGAGCTTGGTGCTGTTCTCCCGGTGGCCTCTGCCCACACCCACTAGGGGTGGCTCCAGGGCCTGAGGTTAGTTCCTGCATCCTGAGTGGAGCATTTCACAGGCAACCTGACTTGTTGTGCCCACTGGGAGACACCTGGGCTCTTTCCAGCTTGGGGCTCCCAGGAATTAAGCAGTGAACGCTGCTGGGGGCACTGGGGGTCTACAGAGGCCACATGTGGAGCATGACTGGTGGCAGGTGGCACGGCCCTCCCTAAGGCCATCCCTTTTTTTTTTTTTTTGAGACAGGGTCTCCCTATATAGTTCAGGCTGGCCTTGAACTCACTATGTAGCCCTGCCTGGCCTCAAACTGAACTCATGGTGATCCTCCTGTCTCAGCCTCCCAAGTGCTGGAATTAGAGGCATGCGCTACCACCCCCAGCCATGTTCCTGTCTTCGGAGATGGGTCTGTTCAGGTCTTCTGGCTGGTTGTCATCTGGCAGTTTGCTTTCCAGTGCAGAGAGCCCGGAAACCAGGGCTTCCCTAGTTAGACACCCCAAGGTCAGTGCCTGCAGCTGTGGCCAGCCTGTGCCCTGCAATGCCACCTCCCTGGTGGCTCTTTGTTCCAGTGATTTGCTCTCTGTGCTCTGCCGACCCAGTCCCAGTGTTGACTGTGGGGTGGAGCTGTATGAGGTGAGACCCTTGGGGGGTGGCCTGGGGCCGCGTGGCCTTGTCCAGGGGTCTGAGGTTCCCTGGATGCTAGACTGGGAGGAGGAGCTTGGTGCTCTGGCTCTGTGGCTGCATGGGGTCCCTGTGGTGGTCCTAGGTGCCATGTCCTAGACAGGCAACTGTAGAGCTGGACAGAGAAGCACCCAGGGGCTGCTGGAGGACTGAGGGCCAGCTCTCATGACAGGGACCCTCCCAAACTCCCCAGATCCAGCTGAGACCCCAGAGCCCATGGGTCCAACCCTGTAGCAACAACAAAGCTGAAAAAGTGGTCAGCACCCAACACGACCCTCAACTCTGAGAGATAATGGAATCCACTTTAGACACACAGCACCCTCCAGCCCATCATACAGTAAAACTTTACCAGACCCAAGGGAAAGGACGGACATACAAGTGGTAGCAAGGGGAACAGGGGATCCAGGAACAGGGTCTGATACTGGTGTTTAAATCCTGGTTTTTGTTGGCAGTGCTAGGGATGGAACCCAGGGCCTTTGCACATGCTAGCCAAGCACTCACCACTGGGCTACACTTCCAGCCCTGGACACTGGTATTTAAAACAGTGCTGTGGCTTGGCGGTGTCCCTAGGCCTCACGGCAGGGGTCTAGGGTGTCACCTTCGGGCAGAGTCAATGCCATTATCCCAGGACGGTACTGTTACCTCCCACCCTCCCCTGCCACCTGTCATGTGTGTCTCATCAGAGGTAACCCTCAACCTTGAACTTTCCAGTTTCCCGAAGCACCAGATGGGGAACTGGGGATGGAAGCCAGGGCCTCCTTTGTGTTAAGCATGCACTTACTACTGATTTCCCCTGCTCTGACCACCCACGGTACCGGTGAGGACAGAAGCAGCCAATTTTCGACCGGCGGAGCCATGAGTAGAGGTAGCTATGGAGATGGGACTCCCAGCTCCTCCCACACACAATGACTTGGTGACTGGCGCTGTCACTAAGACACTCATGCCCAGTCCCCCAGGACGTCCAGGCAGTTCCACTGCTAAGAGCCCATACTGGGAGCCCCAGAGGCCCTGCAATGGAAGTGAGATGGGGGGAATCCTACTGACGGCTGACCTCCAGCAACGCCCAGTGCTGCTGACGGGGACACATGGCCACTGCTCTAGACAATGCTGGGCCAGAGACCAGACCAAGAGCCGCACACAGCACAATCAGGAGTTTGGGAAGCAGAAGGCGCCACAGTCACAGTCGCCCTGCACATCTCCTTGGTGGCACCTGTGCTGCCTCACCTTCGCCCCGAGACAGGACCTGCAGTGACTATCAGGGTCCCCTAAGATGCACAGGACCGCCACTGGGCTGCTGGCCAGATGAGGGTGCTGTACATGTGCACCTGTGTCTGCGCCTGCATGTACTCAAGGGGCTGTGTGAACACGAGTGTGAACATATTATGCTTCTGTGTGTGCATACAGATGTGCCACCCAAGGGGCAGCAGGCTGCAGGGAAGACTGTGTGGCTCAAGAGAACACATGCCTGGTGCGGGTAGGGGAAGAAGGGCCTGCCAAGCTCCAGAACCAAACGACTACTTGGAGCAAGCAGTCAAATGCCATTCCCCATGCCGCCCTCAAGAGGGGAACTACCACACACTCCATAAACAGGAGGAACCTGGACTGAGGGGGTCTCAGATCCTCAAACAGGATTAAGAACTTGTGGCTGGGGAGCTAAGTTCAGAGGCCATGCAGCCAAGTCATGTCCATTCCCTGGGCCTCAGTTTCCTTCATCTGACAACCAAGGTGGGGGCCGGAGGACTGATGTTGGCACCTCATGGCATGGGGTATATGAGGCTTCTTGCTGCCAACTCCATGACAGGCACTGGTGTGGAGCCCAGTTGTCACCTGGGTCCCTGACAAGGATGGAGGTCAGCTGCCTTGTGCCTCCAGCCACATAGCTTCCTTAGGGCTGCAGGGGTCTGCAGAGAGCCAAGGGATTTCAGCTACCCAGGAAGGGTCACCTGTATTCCAGGGACACCAGGCCTCCCAGTGCTGGTCAGGTCAGACCCACACCTAGTGCTCAGAGAAAAGTCTCTCAGCCAGGTGCTGACCACCAAGACCTTCACGCAACTCAGTCCTGGGCTGGCAGTGCTCCAAGCTTCTTTGGATGCCCTGGGAGGCCTGGTCACACCAAGGGTTGAATTTCTTTGCAGGACAACTGCTCTGTGCTCCCTCCACTACCTGCTGAGCCCCTATGTGATGACAGGCTCACCATCAGCTGAGCACAGTAGCGCATGCCTGTCATCCCAGCACTCTGGGAGACTAAGGCAGGAGGATTATGAGCTCTAGCCCAGTCTGGGCAACTTAGCTAGATCCTGATTCAAAAAAAGGCTGGAGGCTGGGGATTTAGCTCAGTGATTCTGCTGCCTGCCCCGCAAGTGCAAAGACGCGAGTTCTATCCCCAGTTCCAAAAAAAAAAAAAGGCTGGGGATTCAGCTCAGTGGTGCCGCTGGCTGCCTTGAAAGTGCAAGGTCCTGAGTTTGATCCCCGGTACCAAAAGAAAAACAAACCAAAAAACAAAACAAAAACAAACCAAGCAAAAAAAACCCCTGCCTTGATGATCCCTAACAATCCAAAGGGTGTCCACCAGCAGACTGGGAACCCGTGTCCCCATGGGCAGCCCCTGGTGCCCTCCCGGCTGCCCTCCAGCCTGAGCTGGGGCTCACCTAGCCGGAGCTCCCCAAAGTTGCCGCAGCCTATCTTCTTGCCGACTCGGAAGTTGGGGCCCACCATCAGGACCCCCGAGCTGGTCCCCGAGCTCCGAACGCCGTGGGTGCTGCGGCCCCCGCCAGTCTTGGACATTCTCCGGCCCTCTTCCAGCTCCCCTTTCCCTCCTTTCTTGTCAAAATCCATCAGTTTGTGATACCCTGGCCTCTCCACGGTGGCTCTGCACCTGCAGGTCCCAAGTCTGCAGAAGCCAAGTTCGCTGCTGCCTAGCACACCATCGTGGCCCCGTGGGCCCCCGGCTCCAGCTAGTGGGTCGTGTGCACTTTCGTGGGCCTGGTGGTGGTGCGCATCTTGGTGGCCTGGGTGTCGCTCGCCGGGAGAAGAGACATTCTGCTGACGGATTCCACCACCTCAAATCTCAGGGCACCCAGCTGTGGAGAGACACAGGCACAGATCAGGAGGCTGCGAGCCCCAGGGTGGCCAGTGTGCAGGTCTACTATAGATCTCTCAAAGTCTAAGCATGGCAGGCAATGCCCCCGCCCCCACTAGCACTGATTGGCTACAGATCAAAGGTTGCAGCCAAGGCTGGGTGCATAGCCTACTGGAAGGCAGTGGTACTTTCTGGGGGAAGCTCTGGCTTGGGGCAGATGGCCAAGGGCCCTCGCACAGCTACAGAAGCACTTTGCGTAGAGGGTACGGACCCCACCACATGGGAGAGGCCTGGAGGGCTAAAGCCAGGAGAGAGGCCTCAAAACTGGCGCTGAGAGCCGGGGAGGACAGAGCAGATGGCTCCCGGGACAGGAGCCTCCCCACTGACCTAAGCCAGGGGCAAGGAGGTGGAGGATGCATACACGAGGCACCGACCCGCCTCGCCTTCCAGCAGCCACAGTGGGAAGTGGTCAGAGCCTGAGGGACACACAGGAAGGTGGGCCTGGCCCCTGCAGGTGGGAAGGTGGAGCCCAGGGAGCAGAAGAAGCAGTTCCTGACCAGGGCCCAGATGAGGCAGGGGTCCTGAGAGCCAACTCACAGTCCAGGTTCCCTGACAGCTGAGTCCCCAACAGCGGGCTCCCCCTGGAGCTGGCCTATACCCTCTCCCTTAAAACACAGAGCCCAGGAGCCGAGGATTTAGCTCAGTGGTTCCAGTGCCTGCCACGCAAGCGCAAGGTCCCGAGTTCGATCCCCAGTACCAAAACAAAGAAAACCACAGGGCCCAGCTGGGTGCAATGGCACAGGCCTGTCAACTCTCTACTCTAGGAAGCTAAAACAGGCAGATCACTAGTTTGGGCTCAGCCTGAACAACTTAGTGAGAACCTGACTCTAAACAAATAAAATAAAGGTTAGAGATATAGCTCAGCATCATGACCCTAGTTCAATCCCTAGTACCGCCAAAAAAAGCTCCAGCCCAGACAAGGCTCCTCAGTCACAAGCACGTGCACTACAGACTGTTCCCTGTTACCCTACTGCTTCATGCCCTTCCCTGAAAGAAGCGCACTCATCTCTCATGCTTCTGGCCGTTTCCCCTCTGGTTCCCAAGCCAAAGCTGAAGGAACTGATTTACAAACTCACGGAGCCCTCAGCATGTGTGACGCCCCAGGCTCCATTCCCAACACCAAAACCTCAAGAAACAGCAACCCAACTGCTCTGGCAAGCCCCACACCCCTGCCCAGCATTGTCACTGCCCTAGCTGAGAAACCTGGCCCCAGAGAGCCCTGTGAGTGGCCAGGATGAGAGCAGGAGGTGAGGGGAAGCAGTGACAGAAACACGGGCACCAAAGCTTTGGCCAGTGGTGACCACAGTGTCTCATGGGAGCCAGGGGCGCCTGGCCCAGGGTCAGATGGCGCCCATCCTCTCCAAGGTCCCTCTTGCATCAGCAGTGACCAGAGGGGGGCCCCAGGTGGGTGTGGCAGGATGGCCACTACTGCCCAGACTGCAGGCAGGAGGGGTGATGCCAATGCCCCAAGTGTCTGAGCCCCCATGAATCCAAGCTGGAAGGCCTGGCTGGCTGCAGGTGGACAGAAAGATCAGCAGCACTCAGGTCAGATGGGGACTAATGTGGCGGTGACACAGCCACCAAAGTGTGGTGACATGGGGGAGGGGGGCTTTAGGGTGAAGCATATCTCTGCAGGCCTCAATAAGAGTCCAGACCCACTTGACTGAACCCCCACTCAAAGTCACCCAGCCCATGGAGGGACAGGCTGGGGACAAGGGCTGGTGCTGGAGGCCACTGTGCAGGGTCGGCTGAGACCAGGAGGAAGACAGTTCCCTCCCCAGCCCTGGTCCCCAGCTGGGGACCCAGCTCGGAGCTCAGGACCAGGGTACAGGGGACATGCAGACCACTCCCCAGGTCACATGCCTGGGAAGAGGCAGGACCACAGGCAGCAGAATCTGACAGGTGGGACACCCAGATCTGATGTACAGCCTACAAGTACTCAAGTGTCTGCTGAGTCATCTGTCACCTCTGGCCCCGAGAAGTGACCCCTCTGTGGCCCCTCGCTGTGACCCTGCTGCCTCTTCCTTGCTGGCTGTCAGGAGAGAGAGCACAGCCCGCTGTGAACGGCACTGGCCCGTTTGGACACCGCTGGTGGCTCTCTCGGCTATCACTGTCCACCACAGTGGTGTGGTACCCAGCTGACACCTTGTCTGAGACACTGCCTGTCAGGGACAATGCATGAGTCACGAGCTTGTGACTGGGCCTTCATGGCAGAGAGATCACAGCTGAGGGGACAGGGAAGGGGTCTCTCCAGGGCAAGAGGGCTATTGGGCTGTAGTATAGATGAAGGTGAGCCCTTGAGTAACTTCACAGAGGCCAGAACAGTCATTACAGAGGAGACCTGGCCCAGGCCTGGAGGGCACCACAGCATGTGGGAGCCATGGACACATGCACCCTCCTCCACTGCGGCTTCAAGGGCCAACCCAGCACTGGCTGTCCAACCGTCCATACTGCTTTCATGGCTTCCTCTCAGCAAGCAGGGAAGCAGCCAGTCCCTGTCATGGGCAGCTGGGCCACAGGGGCAGACACAGCCCTGGCCTGCACAGCATCTCAGAAACCAACTGTCACCCCTCTGTCCTTCACGGGCATGGTGGGAGGGGGAACAACCTGGGAGCCACCTGTGCGAAGCCGCTGCCTGCCTCAGGAGTGCAAGGTCCTGAGTTTGATCCCCAGTACCAAAAAAAAAAAAAAAAAGCAAAACACCCAAAAAAAAAAAAAAAAAAAGTCATGTCAGAGACAAGGTGGCTCATGTGCATGCTCGGTGCATAACTTCCTGGAGCTGGCTGTGCCCCACTGTCACCCATGGCCCTGGGGTCATGCTCTTCCATGGTGTCCCAGGGAATGGAGCCCTGCTGCCCAGTGCTGGACTCAGGGACATTCTTGAGATCGGCCACAGTAGAGAAGCCACATCTTGAAAACGGCCAGCATGCCAGCCTGGCTGCAACTCTGGACCTCACCATGCAGGAACAGAAATAACGCAGACTGAATGCAGAAGTGGTCATGGGCCAAGTGGGGTGGCACATGTCTGTCATCCCTGCTAGCCAGGAGGCTGAGGCAGGATTCCAAGTTTGAGGCCAGCCTGCACAACTTAGTGAGACTCTGCCTCGAAATAAAAGGGGCTGGGAATGCAGCTCAGTGTGAGGCCCTAGGTTCCATCCCTAGTGCAGCAAAAAGAAAAAGTGGTCATGGCTCCGGGCATCACTTGATGAGCAGCAAGAAGAACCAAGACAGTGCTCACTCCTCCAAGCAGAGAGGCATTTGCCAAGGCACAGGAGGCGCTTAGGCTCTCACCAGGAACAGCCACAGATCAGCCGCCATGACAAGAACTTAGCGAAGCCAACAAAACCCTCAGTGGGAACAGCACTGTGTGACGTCCAGCAGAGGATCACCATCCATTTTATATTCCTAACCGCGCGGCTCAAAATTCACACAAACCATCACTTTTACGTTTTGTCTCTGGAGTTGCTATCCCAGACATTTCCTGTCCTTGGAGCGCACGCTGTGTGTCCTCTGTCTGGCCCCTCGCTGTGGCGAGTGTCATGACTGAGTGACATCCAGGCATAGGGTGGCCCCTTGCTGTGTCCCTCCGTGGACACTGGGCGGTTCCCAGCCCCTGGCTGCTGTGAGCACCACGTGCGCATCATTTCTCCTGGGTTCCCACCCAGAGGTGGCATTCATATCTCTTCTGGAAGCCACCAGCTGGTTCTCCACAGGAGCTCACTGCTTCATGGTCACAGCACCCTGTAGGTGGGAGGGGACATTGCACTGAGGGTTCGATTCGCTTTTCCTCACCGATCGCTGTTTATCAAGGACACAGCTTTCTCCACTGGGCTGAACACGGGAGGTGGCCAAAGTCCCTGCTGCAGATGAGTGACCATGGCTGGGTAAGTGACGAGGGTCCTGGCCACCTTCATTACTGCCTGGTTGCTATCAGATTCCTAGCTTGTTTTCCTTACTCTCTAAGTGAAGGGAAGCCAGGGTGGTCAGCCAGTTTCCTCAAAACATCCCAGCTGGCATGATGGGCATCTTTCCATGCAAAATGGTGTCCCAAGGAGAGGACCAAGGAGGCGCGACTCGCCCTCAAACCATGAGGACACCCACTGTACAGAGGTAGGGGACTGGTCTCTGTTAACACCTCCAGACCTCCTGGTACTGCTGTGTTGGGATCCCAGGCAGACCCACGGGCCTGCTGGCCCTGAGGAAATGCCTGCTCAGCACACAGCCCAGGGGACCTACTGCTGCCACTCATACCACCTGCCCAGGCCGCCAGAAGGGCTGGGTGGCAGCCGAGCCTGTTCCTGTCAGTCAGGAAGTGGCATCCATCTGGCTGCCCTTCCACTGTAGGTGCCCTTCTGAGAGGAGCACAGGAGATGGAGGTGATTCAGGTCAGGTGGTGCTGTGAGAGGACTCTGCACAGGTGGGAGGCAGCTCAGAGCCAGGGTGACTCCTTACTTGCTTGACCCCTACATCATAGGCGGTGATGCTTGCCACAGAGCAGGAAACTCAAACCAGGTGACCACACAGCTGTGCCCTCTGCTCTGCCCTCCCCAGGGTCAGGAAGTCCACCCGCCATGACATACCTGGTCACAGCCGGACAACGTACCAAAGAGGCACACCCTCCTTCCTTGGCAAACTGGGAAAGGGTCACCCAAATGGATACATCTGCTCCATTACTGACACCTAGGGTGTGGTAACTTGAGCTTATATGCACATGTGCACACACATGGTACCCCCAGAGGCCACCAGGTCCATGGCTCATCACCCCATGTCCAGATGCAGGCAGGCCACAGCTCTGCCCTGCCAGAGGACAAGAGGTCACCTGGTGGAGCCATCATCCTGGGACACACATGAACAGGAAGGGGCTTTGGGGTGCATGGGACTCCAGACAGACAGCACATTGTAGGCCCACAGACCTGCTGGGGTCCTGACTTGGCACCAATGCTGAGCTTGGGGTGACAGGTGCCCCGAGCACAGCAGGGCATGAATATGACATCCTCACTCAGCCCTGTACCACACTCTCTGGCCACTCCTGAGCTGCATCTTCTGTGATGGACAGGCAGCAACAGCATCTGAGATCACACACACACACACACACACACACACACACACGACACGGGGCTGGCATCTGAGCTGGACCAGTGCTGCAGAGAATGTTCCTGGGGTCAAGAACTTAAATGAAGGGATGGGGATTTAGCTCAGTGGTTCCGTCACCTGCCTCACAAGCACAAGGTCCCGAGTTCGAGCCCCGGTACCAAAACAAAAAAAAAGAACTTAAATGAAGCCAGGCATGGTGGTAAAAGCCTGTAATTTCAGTTATTTGGGAGTTTAAGGCAGGATGATCATGAGTTCAACCCTGGCCTGGGCAACTCAGTGACCTGGCAAGACTCTGTCTCAAAAAAAAAAAAAAAAGGCTGAGGGCTGGGGACTTAGCTCAGTGGTTCTGCTGCCAGCCTCACAAGCACAAGATCCTGAGTTTGATCCCTGGTACCAAAAAAAAAAAAAAAAAAAAGCTGAAGAAGTAGTTCAGGGTCAAGTCCCTGGGTTCCATCCCCAGTACAGAGAGAGGAGGGTGGGAAGGGAGGAAAAGTCAGGTCAGTTTGAGAAAGGATTGCCGCCTTAAAGGGTATGGGAGACAGCAGGAAAATGTGGGCTCCTGGGAGAGAAAAGGGGCTGCAGGGAAAGAGCAGCCTCGGTGAGGCTTGCACCCTGGATAGCAAGGACACTGTGTTGGCTTAGTGCCCGTGGCCAACATCCTCATGGGCCGTGTGGGAGTCTCTGTATCTTTCTGCTCATCTTCTCTTTCTTTACCTGCGTGTCTGTGTGTGTGTGAGTGTGTGTGTATGTGTATGTGTGTAGTGGTGGGGATTGAACTCAGGGTCTTTGCACTGAGCTACATCATCCCCAGCTCTTTTTATTTTCTTACTCTGAGACAAGTCTTGCTAAGTCACTAAGTTTCCCAGGCTGGGACTGAACTCGCGATCCCCCTACCTCAGCCTCCCAGAGCACTGAGATGACAGGTGTCCTCCATGGTGCCTGGCTTCTGCTTGTTTTTCTCTACACATTTAAAACTGCTCTAAGAAATAAACCTATTAACCTAAAACAAAAGAAAGCCTGCAGAATCCAAAAAACTTCCTGGCTCCCTCCTCCTCTTGGTAGGTGGCTCTACTATCCCCAGTGAGTGCTGCTCAGCCACTGTCCCCTGCCACCAGTGAGTGATGAAGGCCCATCCTGCAGAGGGAGGGAAGCCATCCATACCTGAGAGTGCATGGCTGTGGGTCCCACTGCGTACTGTCATCTCTGGGTACAGCTGCCACACCTCCTCCTCCCTGGTAACCTGCACACTCCCCCAGCCACACCAGATCTGTCACCAGATCAGAGCAACACATCAGATCTGTCACTACTCTGTTTGTTTTTGATACTGGGGATCGAACTTGGGACCTCGCGCTTTCAAGGCAGGTGGCAGAACCACTGAGCTAAATCCCCAGCCCTCTGTCACTACTCTGAGCAACAAGTCAGTACTCAGCCCTGAGCAAGAAGGGTCAAAGCTGCAGGGTAGCCTCAAACTTGCCACCCTCCTGCCTCTGGCTCCAGAGCAGCTGGGACTATAGGCCCATGCCCATGATGCCCAGATGTACACATTCTTTAAAAGATAAATACTCCAGGGGTGGGGATTTAGCTTAGTGGTGCTGTCACCGGCCTCAGAAGCACAAGGTCCCGAGCTTGATTCCCAGTACCAAAAAAAAAAAAAAGGGATAAATACTCCATTCCCTTGAACCCTTCACACGGGGAAGGTGGTGACCAAGAGGCCCCTCCCAGGGGACCGTGTGAGGAGGCAAGGCATAGCTGGGAGTGCCCACAGTGTGGGGTCCACCAGGGTGCTAGCAGGCACCACCCACAACCCCAAATCCAGCCCAGCTGGGGCATCTGGCCTGGTGTCTGAGGTGTGCCTAGGGCCAGAAAAAGTCAGGGGGCTGAGCAGTTCCCACACCTCACCGGGGCTCCAGCTTCCGGCCCTGGTTCCACTGTGTGTGTTATCCTGACCGGGTGGAGCTGGCTCCACATTCCAGGCCTGGGGAGGAGACCCTCAAGCCTCACATTCTCCTCCACCAACACCTAAGATGAGGTACGGAGAATAAGACCTAACTGGAGAATAAGTCCTAGCATGATTTTTCAGGATGCTTATAAGCCCTATCCTCAAAACAAGCTCCAGTTAAGACTGTCAGCCAGACGGTTGTATTATAGTACATCCATTACAACAGACAACACATACTGAATAAAATAACAATATTAATATATAATTAAATGTAAGTACATAAAGTTGACATTAATACTTAAATAATAATATAAATTATAATTAGGTATTTGTAAATACCTGTTTAAACAGATGAACTCGAGAGTTATTGCTGAATGACAGGAGTACAGACACAACACACAACATGAACACTGGATAAAGAAGGGACTTGGTCATGTCTAACATGAATCCTGATTTAATCTCCTGATTTAACACGTCGTGTGACTAACGATGCATGATAAGAAGGCTGCATGGACAAGATGTGCTCATTTAAGGAGCGCTCTTGCTGGACATCAGTGATTGGGGCCAATGGTTCTACAGAAAATAAAGCTGCAAGAAATTCAGGCCAGGATTGGAGGTCTGGAGAGTATAACAATGTTTAAAAAAGATGTGGTTCCGGCACCTGCCTCGAAAGTGCAAGGTCTCAAGTTCAATCCCCAGTACCAAAAAAAAAAAAAAAAGTAGACTGTTTTATGTGAAAAAATAAGACATCCCCTGAAAAGAAGCCCTACTGCATACTCTGGAGCAAAAATTAATATAAGACCTGGTCTTATTTTCAGGGAATTATAGTAACACCCAAAAAGGAAAGCCAAAGTGACCCTCTCCCAGCCAGGCATGGTAGCACACAGCGATAATCCCAGCACTCAGGAGGCTGAGGTAGGAGGTCTCACAAGTTAGAACCCCCTCCCAAAAAGAGAGGTTGAGGCAAGAGGATTCCCACAAGTTCAAGAAACCAGAAAGCAAGATCCTGTCTCAAAAAACCAAAACACAAACAAGCAAGCAAACCAACCACAAAGCATGCCTCAGCCTGCCCAGAGTGCCTGCCGCTGGCCTAGCTGTGCCCTACATGTCCAGCCCCCTGAGCAGCAGGCCCTGCACCATGACAAAGTCCAAGCAGGTGCTCAGTACCTTCAGAGGCGCTGGGTGGCCAGTGAACGCTTGCTGTTCTTCCAGTGGCAGAGGCTGAGAGGCCACCCTCCTGGCTGGGAGCCTGGCCAACAGCCCTCTCTGGCCCACTCCCTCCAGGCCTGTGGAATTCACCTGGAGGCATCCATTGTTCACTTTCCTTTCCCGACCCCTCACTTTCCACCTTGCCCTCTGGCCACCAAGGCTGACGCTGGTGTCCGCCCTATGAACCCCAGCAGCCTGAGCTGCTCAGGGTCACCTCGTCCTCTATCTTCCCCATTCTCCTCCCCACCTGGCTGCTACACCCCCAACCCCAGGCCTACAGGGCTGCTGGGCCAACTTGCACACACAAGTGTGATGGAGGCCAAACTCCGGAACCACACTGGCAACCCAGTGGCAACAAATATGGCATGTGCTATGCTACACCACACCAGGGCACAGGTCACCCCTCTTGCCTCCAGCAAAAGACCCCACACCATGCTCACAGAGGCTGAGGCCCACGACGGCCAGCACCCACAGGAGGTAGAGAGCCAGAGACAGGCAAGGAGGAACCGTGTCCAAGAGTGTCATGTCCCCTGGGCCAGGCAGGCCTGGGGACGACAGCCAGGCAAAGCAGGAGACACCTGCCCATCTACTCTCCCCTCAAGGTTCTTCAGCCCACACATGCCCTGGTGATAACTGCCCACTTCCCCTGAGCCCCATGGAGCCTGCAGGCCGGTGGGCACAGAGCCCCATCTGCCCCTGGCGACAAGGAGAGGTGTGATCAGAGGACAGGAGCCACCTGGGGACAGCAGGCTTAGCCTCAAGGACACAGTGGCTTCCCCATACCCGGCCCTCCACCCTGTCACATGCAGGTGCTGGCAGCCCCACACTCCAGCTTCTGAAGGGGCTGGTCACAGCCCAGGCTGGACAGTCACAAAAAGCTGTGACCATGGGCTGGGGATTTAGCTCTGTGGTGCCGCCGCCTGCTTCGCAAGCGCAAGGTACTGAGTTCGATCCCCAATACCAAAAAAAAAATCTGACCAGTGACACGGAAGACTGCCCCAGCAGGGCGGTGTGAGTGAGCCAGACTTGGTGGTATGGGCACAATGGCAGGAGTGAGTCACTGAGGGATGCAACAGATCAGAGCCTAATACGTGAACCTTCGGCCAGTCAAACTCCGGCCTGGGGAGTGGTTCCAGCCATGCCTGGGCAGGACACAGTCACCCTGGGATCCCAGAGGGACAGAAATGTCAAGATTAGTCTTGGCTGGCTCCCACCTGGCCTGGGCAGAAGATGGCCCCTCACCCTAACCCCAACTCCGTGGTGCTTGCTGCCCAGCCAGGGGCCTGCCACTGGCGGGGCTCAAATGGGAAGTCACCTCACGATAGCCCAGGGCAGCACGCCCTTCTCTGGAGACTGCCCAGCTGAGTTACCTGCCCTCTTCTCCTTGGGATCCTCCATCTTGCCAGGGCCCTGGCTGGCTCCCCTACTAGAGCCCTGGGGAGCTCCAGTCTCTCTAATCAGTGATGTCACAGTCCCTGGCTGACATCACCAGCACAGCCCAGAGCTGGTGCTCGTGTGAGGGCCATAGATCGGCGGGACCCTCCCTGGGCCTGGGCGAGCACAGGCCTATACCCTGTACCCTGTAGCCCCTACAGGGATGCCACCCTGAAAGCGCCTGGTCCAGGTGTGAACCCAGCTGGGGCTGCTCCCCTCTGGCCCCACAATTTCTGTGGTTGGGCCCTGAATAAAGAGGCTTAGGTCTCTTGCCCACTTATCTGTGCCTGAGGTACCCTAGCACCACGAGTCCTGAGCTGCAGTTTCTGCACCTGAGGATCCCAGTGGGCTCATGGCCAACCCTGGGGCTGCAGCAACAAGGTAGCATCTGGGGCTCCTGGCAGACAGGAAGGAAGCAGCCAGTCCAACCGCAGGAGCCAGCCCCACCCTCACGATCACTGTGAGGCCCGGGCCACGGGGCTCCCTGTACAGCACTTGCTATATCTGGGGCACCTGAGGATTCCTATAAGCTACTTGAATAAAAGGAGATGGATCCCGGGGTGGGAAAGGGGCAAGGGGAAAGTCAGTGACATTCACCATGAGGGACACAGGTGGGACAGGAAGAGAACTGGGGCTGTCCCCTGCTCCCAGCAGTCACTATCAGAACACATTCCTGCTGGGGCAGGTGGTGTAACCAGGGGTCCCCAGCTTCTGACACTGACCTCTCTTTTCTCTCCCCACTCAGTGTGGATGTCACTGTGGGGAGAGTCCTAGGACCTCAGCAGAGCAGGTGACCATGAGACACAGACCCTTGGGATCAGTAGAATCCCTCAATCTAGGGACTCTTCCCTGGGTGATGGATGTCTCAGGACACGTGGTTGTCATGACTGGGGGAGCTCCTGGCAAGGATCAGGTGGAGGCCAGGGACACTGCCTGGCACCAAACAATGCCCAGGATGCTCCACAATGAACCAGCCTCAGTATGCAGAACCGGGGAGACCCCAGGCTAAGGAGACATGGTCCCAAACTCATGCAAGTGGCTCAAGATGTCCCACAGAGATGTGCAAGAAGACAGGAAGGCTTGTCATCATAAGCAGAAAGACAGCTACACAGCAGGTAACAAAGTGCCGAGGGAGACAAGGAACCAACTGGTAACCGTGGTCCACAGGTGGTAGCGAATTTTCATTTTCTTTCTTTCTGGTTTTTATTTTGAGACAGGGTCTCACTATGTAGTTCAGGCTGGCCGTGAACTCACTATGTAGCCCAGGCTGGCCTTGAACTTGGAGCAATCCTCCTGTCTCAGCTTCCGAGTTCTGGGACTACAGGCGTGTGCCCTCACGCCCATCTCAAATTTTCATTTTCTTTCCGCTATTTTTCATACGTCCCCAAAATACACAGAGATCATGCGCTCCTCTCACAGCACAGTTTGCCCTGAAAGCCAGGCCTAAAAGCTTTTGTGATTGACGGGCATGGCCAGGACACGCCTCCCAGACCAGCCAGTCACAGGTGGGGGCTTCCTGCACCTTGATGGGAGTCAGTCACCCAGGTGCTACCAGACAAGCCCCAGCAGACCCAGGAGACTCCCTGACACAGGGCCCATCCTGGGGGGGGGGGCGCCAGAGAGAGGAGAGGGGGTGGGTCCAATAATCTTTCCGGAAGTGTAACGGGGCTGAACAGTCATGCAGAGCTTTGGTGGACTGATTTTACATTAACTTTCCTCTTTTCATTCCTGGGGACTGAACCTAGGACCTCTTGCTCTATCACAGACTACGCCCTCAGGCCCACATTACTTTTAATAACAGAACCAGTGAAGATATAAAAATTCAATGTACACAGATTATTTTTACAATAAGTCAAAATAAATGTGAAACTTAATTTTGAGGGAGTACCCACCCCAGCAGGTACCCCAAAGGCCCAGAGCACAGAGCGGGCTGTGCCCAGGGCCAGGCCTGACCTCAGCGGGGCTCACACAGGCCACATCCAAATGCCTGGCCTCTTGGGGCAAAGAGGTGGGGTAACATGTGAACAACAACGAATAAAGCTGCCATAAACAGTGAGCAGCACACAGAGGACAAGGCCAGGGGAGTTCAAGTCCTTGCTGAGCCACATGGGGGGTGAGGGGACAATGTTCAATGGCTTTGACGGTACAGATGGGGACGACCCATAAATATTTCAGAGGAGGGCCAGGGAATTAGCTCAGTGGTTCTGCCACAAGCACAAGGTCCCAAGTTCAATCCCGTGTATCAAAAAAAAAAAAAAAAAAAAATCAGAGGAATGCAGGGATGGGCACACACAGGAAGTACAAGGCACCAGATGTGGCAAGGCAGAGTGGAGGGGGCAGAGCTGTGGGAGCCTGGGGCCAGCCACCTGTCTTCCCCACTGAAGCAACATAGGGTGTGACCCCGGGGGGCAGAAAGGCACCCCATTCCCACACAGGCACACACCCACCCCTTAAAGGTTGGAGACCCCAGGGCAGGCTGCAGCAGACGCTCACCCTGGCCCCTGCATGGACACGAGGCCCCTTGCACTCTTAAGTCCACTCCCAGAAGCAATCAAATGGGGTAGGGGGACTAGTACCACCTGACTCTAGGAGCCCCCAGCCCTCCCACTGTTTCCACTAGGAATAATTCCAAGACTTCCCCGCCTTGGCTTCCTAATGTCTGGATGTCCACAATAACTTACAAAAACTAAAACTCCAGGAGCCAGCTTCCGCCCTGCAAACAAATGTACAGAGTGAGTGTATCAGGGCACATAGTTCTGATACCCACTGAGGGGTGACGTCCAAGCCCCCATGGCCCAGAGGACTCAAAACGCACAACTAGTAAAACTTCAAAGGGGCACTTGTATCCCCAGAGTCACTTGTGTCCCTAAACTTGGACAAGTGCATTCCCCTACCATGCACCTCCAGCTCAAGCCATACACAGAAGCCCATTTGACTATATGCTGGCCACCCTTTCCCCAGGACCCCAAGATCAGCATGGCAAGTGAGGACTTGGGAGACTACAGCAGGGCAATGGAAAAGGACAGCTGTTACTGCAGGTCACACTAAAATCCTCGGGTTACCTCGGAAACAAGGTCCCTGAGGAAGGCAGGCCCTCCAGATTGCATCCTCACCTGATCTCAAAGTTGGAGGTTCTGCCAAGGAGTCTAAGCCAGATGTGGCAGGGCTTTATCATGGGGAGCAGGCATTTCTGTGACCGAGGGGTCCTTTAACACGGTTCAGGTTGAACCACTGCTGGTAAATGCGTATCTGTCCCATTGGGTGGCTGGTACTATTGGTGATACAAACGGATCTAATCACTGTTACTGATCTTTTTATTAATAAAATTAACAAAAAGTCTATAAATGGACTGAATCTAGTTAGTTGCTTGACTTTGAATAATTACTGTCCAAATATAAATATTACTATTATTACACCAATTAAAATTATTAGAGTAATCAACAGGTTTACTTATTTCATTAAATTAGAAGAAATTAATTTGGGCCGGGGATTTAGCTCAGTGGTTTTGCCGCCTGCTGTGCAAGCCCAAGGACCCGAGTTTGATCCTTAGTACCAAAAAAAAAAAAAAAAAAAAAAAAAAAAAAATTAATTTTATATTCATGAGTAGTCTATCAACAATTCTCCAAATTTTCTTTTCTTTTCTTTTTTTTGGTACCGGGGATCGAACTTGGGACCTTGCGCTTGCGAGGCAGGCAGCAGAACCACTGAGCTAAATCCCCGGCAATTCTCTAAATTTTAACATGGAACTCTTACAAGTACCTCACTGCTGGTATATATAATATGCTTTTACAACTGTTGTACCACAAGTCAGCTATGTTACTATTTTTTATTCCGTTTTAATGTTTTCTCTAAGGAACTGTAATTCGATGACATATGGTCTGCTAAATCAATGCCTTTCTCTACATTACTGTAACCAAAGACCCCTGAGAAGCGGTACAGCCCACCCAATAGGACAGTCCTGCAGGCACCATCAAGTGGTTCAAGCCAGTGGACTGATCAGATTCAAATCAGAGCCGCCAGGCAGCAAGACATACGAATTACAGCCCTGTCATGAACATGTTAAGTACAACTCTTTTAAGCCTCCAAGGTAACTTATGTATCAAGGTAAACTTATGAGCTACAATAACTCATCCTCCAGCTGAGTGCACTGGCACACACTTGTAATCCCAGCACTGTGGGAGGGTGAGGCAGGAAACCTGCAAGTTTGAGCTCAGCCTGGTAAACTTAGCAAAACCTTGGCTCAAAATAAAAAAATTAAAAAGACTGGGCATGGGGCTCAGTGCAAAGGCCCTGGGTTCAAGCCACAGTATCACCAGAAAACAAGAATCATCTTCTGTATCTATCTCTGCCTTTTAGACAGCTGGACAGCCCAGAAACCTCCTCTGATCCTATCCTTAGATCCCTCCATAACCCAGGACGACCCAGGACCACCCATATGGTGCTGGGCCACCCTGGTTCCCTGAGGTCTTCACACTTGTCCTTCCTCCAAGGGCCCTGGAGAAGCAGAGGCCAAGCCCTTCAAGAATGGAACCAGGGACTCCCCTGCCTCTTACAGAAGCTCTGGCAGGTCGTAGTTCCAGAGGAGAGTTAGGTGGTCATCACACCCTCAGCACAGCTCAACCAGTGACCTCTCATCCACTCCCTCCACCTGGGAGGCTCTGGGCCGCTTCTGCCACCTCATCCAGAGGGAGGTGTCCCTGGGGTCACTGGCCAGCCAGGAACCTCTGCTCCACCCCCACACCAGAGTCCATCCCTGCCCCTCACTGGGCACTCATGTCTCTTCCAACACAGCCTGGAACTTGACTCAATGATCTCTAAGGACAGGCGGCATCACAGGGCTGGACTATGGCACACATGAGAAAGAGGTTGGAAGAATCTGACTGTTATTTAACAGGATGTGGCCTCAAACTGTCTCTGGCTCCTGGTGTTCAGCTATCCCGAGAGGTGTAAGCATTGGGAAGAAGGGGCAGGCCCTGAGGACTCGGAGAACAAGATGGTCCAGGGAAGGGGAACCTAGATGGAGCTGCACCTTACCAGAGTCCATGGCACAGCTTATTCCCATGTGCAAAGGAGCTCTCGGGCATCCCAGCAGGAAAGATGGGCCACTCTCTACACCTGCCTGAGAGCCCCTTGGAAGGAAACCCTTAGCCAGAATGTGACCTTGGGGGTTCTGTATAAGTGACTCAGTGGGAGGGCAGACTGTGGTGGGAGGGCGGCTGCAGGGAGAAGAGAGGTTCCCTTCTGGGCCTGAGCAGTGAGCACCCTCAGCTAGCCCCACCTGCAGCAGGTCCTGGGGCCCTACAGACACCGAGCGCTCAAGCAGGACCCCTGGAGTGGACCTTGGCAAGAGGAAAAGATGCTCGATGGCACCTAGATTCCTCAGAACCCTGGCCAGGTCCCGTCAGGACCAGTGATGGATGTGGGGCAGCGAGGGCCTGTCCGACAGTGGTGGGCTCCCAGGCTCAGGTCGGACTGCTACTCCTGCTTCTATGGTGTCCTGTGCCCTCCCTCCGCCCAAGATGCAGGAGCTGGGACATGAGCAGAAGAGGGAAGGTGAATAGTAGAAGCCACGCTGAACTGCTCAGAGAGAAGCTCAGCAGCCTCGGGCACCGGGTAGGCCTGCGCGCGCGCACACACACATACACACACACACACACACACACACACACACACACACA
>NW_004624828.1:6855672-6888677 GCF_000247695.1 Heterocephalus glaber
ACACACACACACACACACACACACACACACACACACAGGCACATGAGCAGGCAATCCCTGCCACCTGGGGCCCCAGGGGTCACCCAAATGCTCCAGGTGTACTTTTCCAGGAGTTGGAGAGGACCTGCTGGGTCCACAAAATGTCCCACCCTGAAGTCAGATCCAGCCTCGGGGCACAAAATGACTGTCCCCCAGTCAGGGGACCAGAATGGGGTCCACCCAGCCCCAGAAAGTCCATCAACAGGAACCCTGTGTGTGAATGCCGGCAAGGCGGGGCTAATACAGCTGCAGGACCAGCAGAGGCGAGGCGGAGTAGACAGACACCAAGAGGATGGGAACAAGTCCTTGTGGCTCCACATGGCAATCAGATCATCAGCCAGCTTCCTTAGGACTTAACCCTCCTTGCTCTATCCACCAGCACCATAGGTCACTAACAGCCCAGGGTACCCCCCTCTACCCCACAGGTCGGCAAACCCCCCTTGTAACTGGGGAGCTGCAGCCACCTCATCAAAGCTACACAGCACAGGTCCCATGAAGGCTCTGGGATAAGCTGCATGTTTTTGGGACCCTCCTAATTGCTTCTTGGCCTTTTGGCTAAGATCAAGTGTAGGGGACCCTCCTAGACCAATCTGTCCTCACTCGGACATCCCCATCCTTGACTGAGCACAGTTACTATCTGGCTGGTTTGCCATTTCAAGCCTCAGGCCTAGAACCTAGCCAATATCAACAGATACCCACCATCGTCTCCCTGGAACATTCACAGACCAGCTAGACAGGCTCTGCCCCATACCCCTGATGCCTTGTTCCCAAGGACAGGCCTCAATCAAACATGAGTATGGCCAAGCCTAGCAAGGTATTGGGCACGAAGCTGAACCTTGGACAAAGCCACAGCTACTGTCCCCTCCACCCCCACCACTACGACACAGTCCAGGATTCCCAGTCCCAGGGGCACCTTCACAAGAACCAGCTGCTTACAGTTTATGGGAAAGCAATACCCTACCCAACCCGACCGGCCTGTTGCCACCTGAACCTCACAGGACTCTCGGCTCCAACAGGCCCCCACACCCAGACCTCTCCCACCTCCTACTGGCCCCTTCCCACAACATAGCCTCAGCCAGGGCCTCAATGGACCAAGGGGCCGGATGCTGGTTGGGGCAGTTCTGTGGGAACACAAAAGGGACAGCAAAGTCACACACAGGTTTCCCCTTGGAAATTCCCAGGAAAATGCCCAGTCTCCAATGGCTGCATGCACATGTGTCCAGGGACAGAGCAGGCCAAGGCCAGGGTGGCACCATCACACCAGCAAGTTCCCACAGACCCAAGGGGCGCCACGTCTGTCTGGCATGCCACACAGCTGTCCTGGCTCCCAAATTAATGGCTGGTGTGCTGGCTTCCCCAAAGCCTGGCATGAGCAGATAGGCTTTCAATTAAAAAGGCCTCACCTACTTCCTTTGGCAACCCAAAAGTAATTACTGTATAATTAAAAAGGATAAGAAGAAAAGGCAGAAGACACTTGAATTGGTAATTCCAAGAGATCTGTCTGCACAAAGTTCCACACAGCTACTGACAACACTGAGCTGGCTTTCCGACTGGTCCAGAGCCCATAGCAACTATCTGTCCCTCATTTCCCTCAGGGGAGCAAGGGGCACGAAATCAGACAGGAGGCTGCTCCAACCAGCTGTAACTGGGACGTGTTCAAATCCACCAGCTTCTGTCCACCACTATGGGGGGCCAGCTCCTTTCAGTCCCCACCCCACCATCCAGCTGCTTGCACAGCTGGAGACTCAGCTGGCCCCTGGCCCTCCCCGGGGACCCCAGCTCACCACCCCACAGCAGCTCTCCTGTTCCCTCCCATGAGTGGCTCTGAGGCAGAGCCAGAGCTCAGCACAGGGGCCGAACACAACCTTCTAGGCCCTGGAGACCCGGGGCAGGCGTGAGCACGCCTGCACGTGCTCCAGGCACTGCCTGGGAAATTCATCAGGCAACAACGCCCAGCTCTGGTGAAGACACAAGCCGAAAACAAAAACAAAACGACCAGTGCCTGAGCCGGCCGCAAACTTCCCCCTTTCAAATCTTCGGGCCCCAGCATCCAATCTGTTCTCTTCCACAGGCCCCCAGGCCCCCCAGGCCATGCAGGGTGGCCCCATCCCCAGGAGTCACCCCCACACCACTTACCGATCTTCGGCGTAGTGGTTGGGTTTTCCCCTAGACTGGTGAGGGCTTTGTACCTTCCCTCTGCTCTCACATCCAACAGCTTCCAGAACCTCTGGGCCAGAGAAACCCAGAGAATCCTTCAAGGACCCTTCGCGTCCCTGGGGTGGAATTGGAAGAGCCCAGGAGCCAGAGTCCCAGTAGAGGGACATTCGGACACTCGGGCCTAGGCTTCTCAGCGACGGGAGAAAATGCTGGCTTCCACCTACACACAACCCTTCAGGGCAGCTTCCTGCAAACAATGCCATCCGGAGGCCGAGGGAATCAGAACCAGCTGCCCTCAAAGCCGGCCTCGCGCAGGACACACAGGTCCTAGATCAGGCCCTCTCTGTCCCCCACCTTAAGGGAAGTCATCCCTCAAGAAGTTAGGGCAAAGGGGCCAAGCAGGGACCCAAGAAGCTGGATTAGAGGTCTCACTCCTCCCTCAATGATCCGTGTGTTTCCAAAAAACAAAGCCTGTGGACAGAGCGGAAGGGGGAGGGTACAGCCAACCTATCTGGGAGTTCCCAGGCACTGGCTGCAACAGGTAACCCCCCCCCCGCCCCCGGACCCCTCTCTTCATCCCCCTCAAATGCTGGGCTGACCTCCAAACACTTGGGAACCCGAGGTGGGAAGTACGTTATTCGTGAGGAAGGACTGTTAAGTAAGGGACAGAGAGGCCAGGCCTCCTATCTAGCAAGCCATGAGACCAGGTGGGCAGAGGGCCTCAGGACACGAGTGGAAGATTGGGGGAGGGAGAGGGTCATGTGGACGGGCGGTTGCCTAGAAAACTAGAGGAGCAGAAAAGCGACAGGTGGGCTGGGTACCGCGGGGGTCTGTGGAGGACGGCGGGGTCAGACAGCGGGGTGGGTCTGGAGCGTGGGATACACCGAGGGAGGACTAGGAGGTCCAAAGCAAAGGGTCGGCGGGGATGCGGCGCTGCGGGATCCAGAGTGCGTGGTCGGCGAGATGTAAGAGCTGGTGAGGTCCCCAGGGTAGAAGTGAGGATCACTGAAAGACGCTGGGGGTAGGTGGGGTCCCCAGCGTGGGGGTGTGGAAGTCCGAAGCTTGGCGTCGACAGGGTTTAAGGGGCGGTGGGGTCCTTAGCGTGGTACTGAGGGTCGCTGGGGGACTCGGGTCTGGTCTCAAGGTCCACGGGATGTAGGGGGCCGTGAGGCTGGGCGGCGGAGCCGCGGGGCCACAGGCCCGGGTGGGGTGGGGTGGGGTGGGGGTGGGGACCCAAGTCGGCAGGCGGGCGCGCGCGTCCTTACCTGCGCTCCGTCTGGGGCCCGCGGGCGGCGACGGCCGGCCTCAACAGCGCGGCGTCCCCCGCTCCGGGCCCCGTGCGCGCTCGCGCTCCGGCTCGGGCTCCGGCGCCTGCTCCGGCCCCCGCTCCGGATCCCGCGCCGCCGGGGCCGGCCTCGACATGTTCGGCGGGAGGGCCGGGCTCGCCGCTCCGCCGCGCCCGCTCTGGGTCCCGCGCGCCTTACGCCGCCAGCGTCGGCCAGCTGGGGGCGGTGGCCTGCGCACTACAATGCGCAGGCGCGACAGGGGCGCGGGGCGCGCACGCCGTAAGCGTCACAGCGCAGGGCGGGACTAAAGCTCGACCGGGCGACGGGCGCGCCGCTTTGCGACAGCAGGGGGCGCCTCACGACGGCTGCTGCGCTTTGCGGCCTCTCCAATGCTGTCCCTGGGAACGCCGGGGACGCGCGACCGAGGGTTCGCGCGCAGGCAGGGACGGGGGGCAAGCCCCTCCTACACCCGCTTTGGGGGCGGGGATTCTGGCTCCCTCTCGACCCCGCCCACCGTCGCCATGGTGACGCGTGGCCTGGCACCCTGGCGCCACCCTGCCGCCGCGTCTGTGACGTCACAGTCTCGCCACTTGACGCCATGGTGGGCGGTGTCGAGGGTGTGGCCTGAGTGGGTGGTGGCGGGTGGTCGGTGGGTGCCTGTGCCCATTATTGAGTAGGGTTGGTGCCAGACCGTTTCTAAACGGTTTTCTTGGCCTGAGGGGAAATTGTCCTAGAATAGTGGTCAATACCAAAAAAATACATAAATAAAAGGAGAATAATATATAGAGAGAAGCTGGGCGCAGTGTAGCACTCATATAATGTCAGAACTCTGGGAGGCTGAGGCAGGAGGATCACAAGGTTGAGCCTAGCAAGCGCAAGGACCCGAGTTCAATCCCTGGTACCAAAAAAATAGAGAGAGAGGGGGTGAGGGAGAGATGTAGAGAAAACTCTGGTCATTGCCTGGTAGGTTGGCAGAGGAAGAGTATCTGCTTCTTGGTCTCCTAATTCCTGGTGACTTAAGGAACAGAGGAATCTCAGCGGGTCGCCTGGGGCAGCTGGTCAAGTCTGCTGCTGGGCCTCCCATACCAAGCTGGGGCCCCACACCCAGCTGCCACTTAATGCATGTAGCTCTCAAAGTGCTTGTTCATACGTTGTCTGCCACAGAGCCCTACACTGAGCAAGGAACTTGAGGAAGGGGTAGCTGGCCAACCCAGGTCTACTTCAGGGCAGGTCCTGGAAGGGGAAAGGGGGAAGGAAGCTGCAAAAATGGTTCCTGGGCTTCCCACGGACTCCACTCCCTCACAGGTGGGGACATTTTTTAACTAAGAGGGCATACATCCATTCAGATTTGTATGAAGTGCCCGCCAAGGGCTCTGAAAATAGAACAGTGAGGTGGCTGTTGGCATCTCCTGCCCAAGGAGTCTTCAGTCCTGGGGGAAGGGAAGGCCTGACAGGAAATACGCACACAGGATGGTTTCCGATGGTGTGATATGGCCATGTGCCAGGGTGCCCAGAAGAGGGCACCTTCTTTAGCCAGATGGCCAGGGAAAGCCAGACCCTTTAAAGGCTAGAAGGTAAGCTTGGGAGGAGGATTCCATGGCCTGTGGCTGTGCTGTACGCAGAGATGGCTGCAAAGAATTAGGGGGGAATTCAGCCCGAGTGGAGAGGCTACAAGACAGGGTTCCAGGGGCCAAAGCCAGCCCTGTGGGTTGCCAGGACTAGGTGTCCTGCAGTACCATAAGAGGCAAGCAGTGCTGGCCCTGACCCTTGTCCTCTTTCTGTCCCACATGAAATGAACCCCCTTGGGGAAGCCCAAGCCACAGTCTGTTCTTGTATCTTCCTGATCACAATTCTCTCCTTCCGGAGGAGGTGCACTGTACAAGGCAGTGTGTTTATCAAATGTCAGTTTCTGCCAACTGTGGCTGTGGGAGCCAATGTGAGAAGAGGCGCACAGTATCTCCTTGCTCTGTGTGCAGTGACTGTGTATGGCAAATGGATGAATAAATGGACTCTGCAGCCCTCCCAGAATTTGCAGAAGTCAAGCTCTTATTTTCTCAGACTTCCTGGTCCTGTCTCTCCTGGCACTCTTGGCATTCAGGAAAATCTTCTCTAAGGAGCTCCACCCCAGAGCACCCTCTCTTCTAGGGCTATCTGCATGTTACACCTGACCTCAGGCTGTGCTCCTGCAAGCCGGTGGCTTGTGTAGCTGAAAGAATACAGTCAAGAAGCCCAGGCCTGGAGCTGTGCCAGCCAGAGTGTGACTGTGGGCCTCTTGCTCACTCTCTCTGGTCCTCAGTATCGTTGTCTGTAAATTGGGGCTAGTGACAGGGCTCATGGGTGAACTGCATGAACTAATGCATGAAAACCTCCAGCAGAGACCTTCAGCTCTCCACAAACGAGTTCCTACCATATGGAATCTTTGAAAAGGCAGATGGCCTTCCACATTTCCTCATGTTTAACTGGATCCTCCACATGTTTTGCCTTTAGTCACAGGGATGCCATTTGGGGAAAGCTGGCAGGTGAGTGGAAAACACCCCATTTAGGGGTCTTGATAAAATAATAACATTGTAAAGATGCTCTCTGCCCCAGTCTCCAGAAATGAAAACAGGATCAGAGCCTCTTGGTAAATCCCTGTATCCCTGTGGGTCTGGGGGAGCAGCAGGGCAGGAAGTGCCCCCTTCCCCTCTGTTCCTGTAAGAGACACAGACACACATCCACGCATCTTGGAGACAGAAAGAAGCCCCCCGCCCCCCCGCCGCCGCCCGGGCCCAGGTCAGGTCTCAGGCAGCATCCAAGTGTCCCAGGCCAGTCCAAGCACAAAAAAAGCACCCTGGGGCCAAGCATTTAGCTCAGTGGCACCACGGCTGCCTCACACCTGCCTTGTGGTCCTGAGTTTGATCCCCTGTACCGAGTGGGGGGGGGCAGCACCCTGGCTCATGCTTATCAAATTGGCTTGAATGAACATTGACTGTAGCCGGGCTTCTCTCCCATCTGGTGCAGCCTGGGGGTCTTGGGGCCTGACATCATTTCCTGTCTGAGACTGCTCTGCTCTAAAGATGTGGAAACCCAGGTTTAGAGACATAAAGTGAATTAACCACCCACCATGACCTAGATTGGAACCTCCGACGCTGGCAGCAGCATGGCCTCCCAGTGTCCTCACCCGACCCCAGTCACAGTGGCTTTGGTGAAGAAGGGCACCAAACACAGGGCAAAGAATAAAACCGATTGGGCAAGTTAGAGTCCTCTTTTTTCAGAAACTGTGAACTCCAGAGGGGAAACAGGCTGGAAGACAGAGAGGCTGTGAGGGGCTGGGTGAAGAAATGGAGAGCATGAGGGTACAGAAACATACGGCTGAATAGCCTACATTATGTGACACCCCCCACCTCCTGAACCAGCCAGGTCAGTGCCATGTGACCTCCTGGCCACCTCTAATTGGCCCAGGGCGAGCCAATCATACCCTCTCCTGGGTATGTTGAACACAGAGGAGCCTTTGGTGCCTGTCTAGTGTTAACTATGAAGCCAATAGCGGGTGTCAGCCACTGTCTGGCTTCTCAGCATTCGTCCTCCCATTGTTTAGATATACAGGAGGGTGACCAGCCATTCTTTTTTTTTTTTTGGAGAGTCCTGGAACACTGGCATTTCAGTGTTCAAACTGAGGAAGTCCCAGCAAACCACAGTGATTTCATCACCTTGCATGTAGGGCATACACTGCGCTAGCAAAGACCTCAGGAAGCCACAATGAGAAGCTGCCTCTTCACTCCATGCCCTGGTGCCAAGGTAGAGGCTTGAATGGTGTTCTCCAAAATTTATGCTCACCTGGAACCTCAGAATGTAACCTTATTTGGAAATAGGGTCATTGCAGATGTAATTACTTAAGGTGAATTCATAAACTGGGTATGCTGGCACACGCCTGTAATCCCAGCACTCAGGAAGCTGAGGCAGGAGGATCACCAGGAGTTGGAGGCCAGACTCAACTACACAGTGAGACCCTAGCCCTAACTCAAAAAAACAAAAAATAACAACAACAACAACAAAAAATGAATTCATAGCCAGGTATTGTGGCACATGCATAAATCCCAGCACTTTGGGAGGCTGAGGCAGGAGGATGGCAAGTCCATCCAGCCTGGGCAACTTAATGATCTAGCAAGACTCTATTTAAAAAGATCCCCAATACTCCCCCCAAAAATAAATAAATAAAAAGAAAAAATGTATAAAAAGGGGGCTTGGGAATGTAGGTCAGTGTGAAGGTCCTGTGTTCCAGCATGCAGTGGGGAGGGGAAAGAAGGAGGAAAGGAGACTGACAGAGGAGAACCCATGTGAAGATAGAGGCAGAAATTGGAGTGATGTGACCACAAGCTACAGGACCCCTGGAGCTCCAGGAGCTGGAAGAGGCAGGAAGGACCCTCCTCTGAGAGGAGGGAGCATGGCCCTGTGGAGACTTCTGCTGACAACCTGCCATTGCCCGCAGAACCGGGGAGGACACTGAGCAAGCAGATAACAGTTGTCCTCACCCTGGGCCCGGCATTCAGGGCATCTCTGATTACAAGGGGCTTTCCTGCCTGAAGTGGCTGTGTGCCCAGTCTCGCCTGGCCAGCCCAGCAGCATCCCTTTGAGAGGAGAGGACAGTCCAGGGTGTCACTTCACAGTCGGCTGGGGTCAGATAGGAAGCAGCCCTGGACAGCAGGGGTCAAATGACTCATGTCCAGAGCTGAAAAGACACATGACCCTGCTGCTTTCCTGAATCTGCTCCAGGGACAAGATGCCAAGCTAATTCCCAAGACAGGCAGAAGGAGGAGGGGAGGATCTGCCTCTGTGGTGTCTCTGAGCAACTACAAGCTCATCTCTAAAAGGATGGAGTTGGGGCTGGAAGTGTGACTCAGTGCTGAGCACTTGTCTAGAATGTGCAAGTGCCTGGGTTCATCCCTAATACCAGCAAAAATAAATAAATAAAAGGACAGAATTGGACATGACCTGAACTGCCAACTAGGTTTCCTCCTAGTACTACTTGATTATTAATGTCTGGCATGTTCAGAAGGTCATCATTGATTGTTTGCTGATGTGTACCCTATGCATAGAAGAAACCATTGATTGACTGTTTGACTGTGATGTCTGCCCAATGCACAGAATGGTGGAGGGGATCAGTAGTTGTTGATTGATTACTGATGTCTGCCTTGTGCAGCGTGGAGGAGAGGCTCATTGATTGTTGATGTCTGCCCAATGCGTAGCCTGCAGGAAGGCACCATTTATTCACTGATTACTGATATCCTGTGCAAAGAATTAAGGAAAGCATCATTGACTGATTGACTGGTAATATCTACCCTGTGCACAGGAGGAAGGAAGGTGTCATTTATCAATAGATGGTCTCTCCCTTGTGCACAGAGTGGATAAGGGCATGATTGGTTGATTGGTTGATTGGTTCCTGATCCCTGCCCTATGCATAGAATGCAGGAAGGCATTCATTGATTAGATTACTGATGTCTGTATTCTGCAGAGTGGAGGAGAGCATTGATTGGTTAGTTGCTGATGTCTGCCCTATGCACAGGAGGGGCAGCAGAGTTCATTTACCATCTGGAAACTGGGTGGGAGGGGCTTGTGACCCCTCTGGTCCCCACATTCTGACATTAGTAATTTGACAAGTTTCCTTCATTTCCCCATTTCATATCTTTTTTTGTTTTGTTTTGTTTTTTGGTACCGGGGATTAAACTCGGATCCTTGTGCTTGTGAGGCAGGTGGTGGAACCACTGAGCTAAATCCCCGGGCCTCATATCTTTTTTTGAGACAGAGTCTCACTTTGCAGACCAGGCTGGCCTGGAGCTCAGTATATAGCCTAGACTGGCCTTGAACTTGCATTGATCGCCCTGCCTCAGCCTCCCTAGTGCTAGGATTACAGACATGCACCACCACGCCCAGTTTATTTTCCATTTCAAGTCATTCTGGAGACTGGAGCAACAATCCTGGAAGGACAGGAACAAGACCTCTAGGGAGACAAAAGTCTGAGTTTGCACCTGGCAGTGGGACCCCTTTCCAGGTGTGGAGCTAACTTTTCCCAGTGCTGTGTTCCCAGTGTCCATCCAGCAGTGGACAGAAGGACCAGTAAAGAGCAGAGGTTGGGCCGGGGATTTAGTTCAGTGGTTCTGGCGCCTGCCTCACAAGTGGAAGGTCCTGAGTTTGATCCCCGGTACCAAAAAACAAACAAACAAAAAGAGCAGAGGTTGCTTTATCGGCTCCCCAAAGCCCCATTGTGAGACGAGGCTGGGCAGGGCTCCTGTGAAGACAGTGTGGGAGGAGTGGGTGGCCTAGGGAGGCATGATGGGGGTACTGGAACCTGCCTCATCATACAGGTGGGGCCCCAAGGACAGGGGATTAGGAGAAAGGGTTCTGTCCTTCATGGTAGTTGTGAAGACCCAGGGAAAGGAGGCTTGTTATCCCGGGTCCTTTGGGGGTATACTTGTAACTGTTGTGTTCAGTGTGTGTAGCATTTGGCTGTGTGTAAGAGGGCCATGTGTTAAGCTACAGGGCAGTGGTGGAACCCATGAGAGGTGGGTATAGGGGGTGCAGTCCTGAGGTCACCGGGGGTCAACCCCCCTTGTCCTCTCTGTCAGCTTCCTGGAAAGCGATGTGACCACTGGCTGCAATATGTGTTCCTGCCATGATGCTGTCCTCACAATCAGAGTTGCCTGATTGTGGCCTCAAACCTTCAGAGCTAGGAGCCCAATGCACCTCCCTTTGCTCCAGGAGAGGCCAGGGTGAGGTGTCGAGTCATAGCGACGTGAGGCTGACCTGAGTTTCTCTGCATCTTTGTGTTTCTACGTGTGTGGGGGTTGTATGTATTAAGTGTGCCTGTGCAGGATGTAGCATGCTGGTGTGGAAGCACACGTATTTGTGTGAGTGTGTGTGTATGTATTTTTTGAGACCAGGGGTGCTCCACCACTGAGCTATACCTCCTGCCCTTTTATTTTTTGTTTTGAAGTCATGGTCTCACTAAGCTGCCCAGGCTGCTCATTGAACTTATGATTCTCCTGCCTCAGCTTCCCAGAGTGCTGGGATGACAGGTGTGTACCACCACACCAGGCTAGGGTTTAACTTTCTTTGGGGATATTTCACCAACCACAGGCCTCCAGGGAATCATTCTGCTCACTTGTCCCCAGCCTCACATAGTGGTGATGAAAAAAATCCAGGAAGTAACCAAGATCTCTCCTATGTCCCCTGTCACCGAGGCCAGCTGTGGAAGGCAGCCCCCAGAGGACAAGGTGTACAGAGCACAGGAAACTGACGAAGGCTCAGCAGAAGAGAGCAGACCCCCCCCCACAAGCTCTGTGTGAAGCCAACAGTGCCTCAGCCTGGCAGAGGTGGCATCTACACCCAGCCGAGGGGAGGACATGTGTCACCAACATCAAAACACTGAGGAAAAGGTGATATTTCTAGAGCTGGTGTGTCAGTAGACACAATTTCAGCCAGGGGTAGTACCATGCACATGGAATTCCGGCACTCAGGAGGCTGAGGCAGGTGTCAGTGAGGTCAGCCTGGACTGCATAGTGAGTTTGAGGCCAGACATGATTTCCACGTAGGGGTGCAGCTCAGTGGTGAGCATTTTGCTAGCATGTGAGAGGTCCTGGGTTCCATCTCCAGCACCAAAAGAAAGAAAAAAGAGAGAGCAGAAGAGACACACAAACACGTGTGGTCTGACTGTCTGTGTCAGTCTCTCTCTCTCACCCACAATCTATTTCTTTGAGTGTATACTAAAATTTCTCCTGGGGCCGGAGATTTAGCTCAGTGGTTTCGCTGCCTGCTGTGCAAGCACAAGGACCCGAGTTCGATCCCCAGTACCAAAAAAAAAAAAAATTCTGCTTAGTTGGGCATGGTGGCACATAACAGTAATCCCAGCATTTGGGAGGCTGAGGCAGGGGAATCACTGTAAGTCTATTTATTTATTTATTTATTTATTTATTTATTTACAGTACTATACTTGGAATGGGACCCAGAAATGTTCTACTGGGTTGCACTGAGCAAGATCTCCAGCACTTTTATTTTTTTTAAATCTTTTTGTATTAGTACATATTTGTCATACATATAGATCACATTCATCATAGGGAATTTGCACCTGTACATAATACATCTTTTTTGTTTTGTTTTTTGAAATGGGGTTTCATTCAAGGTCAGTCTGAACTACGTGGTAAGACCATGTCCCAAAAAACAAAAACAAAAAACCCCCACTAAAATAAATTTTAAAAGCTTACCCAGCCTGAGTGCAGAGTGGTGGTGCACACCTGTCACCCCACACTCTGGGAGGCTGAGGCAGGAGGATATTGAGTTTAAATCCAGCCTGGGCAATTTAGTGACTTAGTCTCAAAATAAAACTTCCAAAAAGGGCTGGGGACGTAGCTCAGTGCGAAGGTGAGTTCAAGTCCCCAGTTCCATCAAAACAAAACACAGCAAGGCTGGGGATTTAGCTCAGTGGTGCCGGCACCTGCTTCACAAGCACAAGGTCTGGAGTTTGATCCCTGGTACCAAAAAAAAAAAAAAACCCCAAAAACATAAAAACCCCAGCAAACTTGCCCCAGCCCTGTAGCTGGGGGTTGGCCAATATTACCTCATTCCTTTTTGCTTTTCTTTTCTTGGTGCCAGCAGTGAACCCCAGTGTATCATGCAAGCTAGGCAAGCACTCACCACTGACCTGCCCCCTCAACCCCCCTTAGTTTGTTTTCTGTTGCTAATAGCTGAATCTCACAGACTGGGTAATCCCCCCCTCCACTGACTGAGGATTGAATCCAGCCCTTTTTTATTTTTAGACAGGGTCTCACTAAATCACCCAGGTTGGGCTTGAACTTGTGACCCTCCTGCCTCAGCCTCCCAGAGTGCTGGGATGACAGGCATGTGCCACCGCACCCAGCAAGAGGTTGGTTTTGTGGCCAAACTCTGGGCATCTTACTTCTTCAAGGAAGCAGGAGAGGGGGCATTTGTCCCTGAAGGCCATGTATGTGACCCTGGAGGGGCATCTGTCACCTTTGGTCAGAGCCTCCACCATACTTCTGGGGGAAGGACCCAGAAAGTGGTGACCATCAGGACATGAGAGTCACAAAGACCGTCCCTGAGTCCACTCACAACCACCTCTGCCTGTCGCATGGCCTGGTGACCTGCACTTGAGGGTACACTTAAAATGCCTATCAAAGCATCCATTCAAAGTTTTGTGGCACGTATCTGTCATGCCAGTTACTCTGGAGGCTGAGACAGGAGGATCCCAAGATCAAGCCAGCCTGGGCAACTCAGCAAATCAACAAGATCGTTTCAAAATAAATGTTTTTCTTGTTGGTACCGGGGATTGAACTTGGGACCTTGCACTTGTGAGGCAGGCAGTGGAACCACTGAGCTAAATCCCTGGCCCCCAAAATAAAATTTTCAAAGGGCTGAGGTGTGGCTCAGTGGTGAGCACTTACCTAGCACATGCCAGACCCTGGGTTCCATCTGCAGCAGTGGAAAAAGTAAAATACTAATAAACCAACCACTTCATTCTTACAGCCTAAGGTGACAAGGGACTGGGAATAAGCCAGGCCAGGGCAGTAGCTGGGCTGCACAGTCCTGGGCAGCCTTCCACAGAATGTGGCAGCCCAGGATGTAGAGGTGTCCTTTGGGCAGATGAGGCCCATCTGGTGCAAAGACATCAGGGCACAGAGGTGGTCAGAACAGCATGTTCCAGCCACTCTGCGTGGCCCAACATTCCTGACATGTGGCTCAGGGCCAGTGAATCATTTTGCCCTCCTGGAAGGAGGCCCGACAGATCCTATGGGGGTTCCCCAGCACAGAGCCCAGGTGGCAGCAGGGGAGCGGGCAGGTGGCCCAGACCCTACTTCTGCTTCCTGATGTCCTCGCTGGGGATGGTCACTGCTGTGCCTCAGTTTCCTCTCCTACCCACAGGGGACTGACAGTTGCATGGAGGAGGCCTGGGGTCCCTGGCATTCCTAGGCCCTGGGTTGGGAACTTACTCTGGGAACTCATTCTGCAAAGTCTAGAAAGGCGCTAGAATGGCGAGTTCCTGTGGGGATTTTGTTTTGGGGCACTGGGATTGAAGCCAGGGCCTTCACATGAGCTCCATCTCCAGCCCTTTTTACTTTTGAGACAGGGCTTCACTAAATCGCTAAGTTGCCCAGGCTGGGTTCAAACTTGTAATTTGCTTGTCTCAGCCTCCTTCATAGCTGGGATCACAGAAGCAGTGATGTGTTTCCTCCCGAAGGTTCACAGCTTGCAACTGTCCCTCCAGGCCAGTGCTGGGGATACCAGGGGCCTCTCGTGCAGAGGTGGTATCCTTTACAAAAGGGCAGGTGCTGTGACCACCCCAGCTGAGATGGCGTGGAACGCAGACAATCCTCTGGATGATGTCACCAGGAGGCAGCCTGAGACCCCAGAGCTTGGCTTGGTGCCCGCTGGCCCCTCTCTAGTTCTGGCCCCAGCACAGTGAAAAAGTGAACAGGGAGGGGCTGGAGGGTTTGATCACCATGTGTAAGTCCCTACCCTGAGGGTCTGGCTGTGGCAGCAGTATCATCTGTCAGTCATCTGTCTTATGGTGAGACACCTAGGCAGGGCCCGCCCCTCTTTGTCTCGCCCTTCCTTGTTCCTTGGGTTCCAAGGGGTCATGGACACTCAGAACCCCACGTCCTGCCATCCTGCCTGAGATGTCACGTCCATCCTGGGGGCCGGAGTGTCCTGCAACTTTCATGTGGCCGAAATAAAGTCAGAGCCAAGTGTGATGGCACATGCCTGTCATCTCAGCACTGTGGGAGGCTGAGGCAGGAGGATTGCAAGTTCGAGCCCAGACTGGGCAACTTAGCAAGACCTGGTCTCAAAATAAAAAATAAAAAGGGCTGGGGCTGGGTATGTAGCACAGTGGCGCTACACTTGCCTGGTAAGCACAAGATCCTGAGTTTGATCCCTGGTACTGAGAAAAGAAAAAAAGGGCTGGGTATACAGCTCAGTGCAAAGCCCTCAGTGCTTTCCGCTCAGGGGAGGTACCCTGGGGGTCAGAGTGGGTGGGGTCTCTCAGAATCTGGGAGTTGGGTTTTTTTTTTTTGCTATCAGGGATTGAACTCGGGACTTTGTGCTTTCGAGGCAGGCAGCAGAACCACTGAGCTAAATCCCTGGCCCCTGGGAGTTGGGAACCAGGCAAAGAGCTGTGGTGGGGGTAGGGGTAGAGAACAGTCACAGGTGAGGGTGAGTTCTGAGCACAGGCAGAGCAGCTGTGCCACTGGGCAGGGTGGACTTCTGCCTCAGTTTCCCCATCTACTAAGCGAGGTGGTGTAATGGTGTCAGCTTCCTTGTTCCAGCACCAAGTTCTTCAGGGCCATACAGGAATGATGATGGAACCTGGCACCCTTTTAGGGACTGACCTGGGGCTGCAGTGAGGGCTTCTGGTAGAGCTCTGTGGGGATAGTGGCTGGGGACAGAAGAGACCAGTGCGGGGAGAGTGGGGACATGGCCACAGGAGTTGGGATTCTTTTTTGTTTTTTTGGTACCAGGGATCAAACTCAGGACCTTGTGGATGGCAGGCAGGCACAGTGCCACTGAGCATCCCCAGCCCTTTTTATTCTGAAAGAGGAGCTCACTAAGTGTCCAGGTTGGGCTCATACTTGCATTCCTCCTGCCTCAGCCTCCCAAGCAGCTGGGATGACACCAGGATTCTGTGCTGGGGGCATCAGGGAGCTATGGGGGAGCAGAGTGGGGCTCCTGGTCTGATGGGATCCACAAGCGCCCCCTGGTGGCTGAATCTGGGGCTTGGTATTGGCTGAGGCCGAATCCATGGGCTCCATAGCAAGGGTGACCACAGGGTGTTGGCATGGAGAGGGTACCAAAGTGCCACCCTGATGACCAGACACTGGCCATGTGTGCTGGGACCCTCTGACCAATGGATGGCTGGGGGGCACAACACACACTACAGACCCAGCCCCCGCTTGCTCCAATGCAGAAAGGATTTATTTCCAGAACATTTTCAGCTAACAAAACCCACCGCACTGTGACCATGCACATGTGGGGGTCGGGTGGGGGCTGCTGGTGGCCCAAGGGGCTCCACTGCCCCAGTGCCCTACAGTCAGGCTGAGATGCCACCTTGAGGTGTTGGCAGGGACCCTAGGCCCGGTGACCCCAGGTCTCCACCTCCCCTGAAGTTTCCCATGCTGGTTAGTGTGACCTCCAGGGATGGGCAGCTGGGTGTGGAAGGCCTGTGAAGGCCTGGCCAGCAGCATGGAAAGGTCATGGAAAAAAGTTGATTTTGGCCCAAATATCATTAAAGGTGCTGCGGATGCCCCGCAGGATGTGCCTGGCTCTTCTGACAGGGACAAGGCTAGAGGAGCAGAGACAGTAAGTAGTGTTGGCTGTGATATTCCTCTCTAAGGCACAGGGCTGTCCCCTTCCGGGTGGGGGGAAGGACATCCTCATGGCTCTGCACCCAAAGATCCAGGAGGAGGCTCTCTCCGTCTGGCTTCTAAGGACAGGGACCTCTGGGTCATTCTCCTCTGTATGGCTGAGACAAGCTGCTCTCAAGAATCAGGACAAGCACCTGCCCAGGGGCTCGGCCAGTTTTCAGGATGCAGACAGAGATCTTGTGGAGGGGACCTTGGTCCCAGGAGAGGAAGGCTGTCTGCCACAGATGGAAATGCAGGACAACAGGGTCCCAACATCGCCGTCCCAGGGGGAGGAGTGCAGGAAGGAAGCCCGGCAGACAGGGAGCAGCACAGGTCACTGGTGAGGCAGTGGACCCGCCTCTGCTGTCCCTGCAACCCCGTCCATGGAGTCATCGCTATATGTGGGATGGGGGACGCTCAGCCCCTCTGCCAACCCAGGCAACAGGTGGGTTGAGGACATGACGCAAAGCTTGGCATTATGACCCCTGCATCCTCAGTTCTTTGGAGACGGCACACCCAACCTGCTGCCACCCTCTGTGACCTGAAGGTGAAGGTGTGGCTGCCCATAGGGAACACCAGGTGGCTGCAGGATGAGGGGCTAGGGCCTTGAGTCCCTAGGATGAGATGAACTTGGGCTCTGGCAGTGGCTGGGCCTCCAAGGAGGGCAGGACAAATGCTCAGGCCTCACAGGACCAGAGCAGCAGGAGCAGAGGGGCAGTGACGGCAGGCAGGTGGGGAGGTGGCAGGGCTGGTCAGCCCCCTCTAAGGCCACTGGCTGCCGCTGGCCGGATAGTTGGGTACAGTGGGATACTCAGGGAGGCTGTTCCCTGAGAAGTTGTTAAACTGGGCTTCCCTCGATGGCGGGTCCCTCCAGGCACCTGTGTTCCACTCTGTCTGTGCCTTCTGGAAGCTTCCACCAGCCCCACGGTAGATCCTGTGCACCTGCAGCAAGGACAGGACACCTCAGAGGGTGTGTGAGCCTGGGGGCTTCCTCCCCATATCTTCTTCAAGAGGAGACCCATGACAACAGGGTGCTTGGGATGGGGACATACAGGGTCCTCCATCACAGGACACCTCAGCTCTGGGCCACAGGCACTGCACAACACCCCTCACTGCACATCGCTAGCTCCAGGATGCCCCTCAACATGGTGGGGTGGACAGCAGACATTTCCTGTCCTGTGCTGGGCATGTGGTGGACCACGGGGTCACAGGGTGGCCCTGACCTAGGCAGCACTGCCCACTCACTGCAGATCCCAGCCTCTAGGACATGAGGACACAGGCACAGGCTGTCCTGGAGTTCATTACTAATGAAACTTCAGGAAATGCAGGCAATCCAAGTCGGGTCCTCAGAAAAGCCCTGTGTGAATCTGACCCCTTCTCATTCTGCCTCCTCTAACACCTGCAGCCCTGGCTCAGCTCTGCCTCCAGTGGCTGAGCTCCCTGCCTCCCCTGCTGAGCACCTCCACTCCTCCTCTAGCTCTGCTGGGCATCGCCGCCCAGCTGTGGGCAGCTCTCATTTGTGAGGTGGTAATCACACGCCAAGTCACCACTGCAGGGCACATGGGGAGTGTGACCTGGACAGTCCCTTGGCCAGGCCTGGCACAGGACACACATGTACACCAGCTGTAGGGGTACCTGCGGCTCTTAATTTGGGAGCACCAGGCTGCAGACTGATCTCTTCCCAGGGATGCTCACTCCCTACCAGCCCTGCCGCCTTTCCCAGCCTGTCTCTCCGAGACGGTGTGGTGCAGAGACACTCTGCAGGCTTGAGGCTGTGTGGTCGTGGGCCTGGCCCTCGAGGTGCTCAGAGGAGAGAAGCCCCTTGGCCTCAACCATTGGTGCAAACCATGGGGTTTCTGCTGAGCCCTGCTCTCTGCTGGAGTCTGGGAGGCTGGGAGGCTGACGAGTGCTGGGCAGAGGGGCCACATGCCCCTGCCACGCAGCCCCCGGACGCTGAGTCTCTGTGAGCTCCAGTGACATCTCGTGTGTGTTGTCACTGTCCATCTTTGGGGGGTGTCCCTAGGAGACGATCCTGGAACCTTTGCCTGGTCTCCCTGACCTTGGCCACTTGGAGTTACAAGGAGAGAGGAGGGAAGGCAGATGGGACCTCCCAGAACTCACCTTCAGGATCACGACGGCCATCATGGCAGCTGACAGTGAAAACATGATGGCGGGGAGCAGCATGACCACGGCAGCGCCGACACTGGTCCCAAAGAACCCGATGGCTGCCAGCCAGCCACTGCAGGGCGAAAGAACGCGGGCTTACCTGGCGTCCTCACATGCACAGATCTGACACATCACGGGAAGAAGGGACAGTCATTTGAGGACACACCCATGAAGACACTCAGACCACCAAGGAAGGCATCCTCTTCCCCCAACACTGGCGAGCCCATGTGGGAGGGAATGGAGGAAGCAGTGTGGCCCCATTCGTCATGCTTTGTAGGAGTGAAAGACTCAAAAGACTCAGACACTCACTTCTTTCACCCCATGTATGCTGCCCCTGCAGATCTATGCTACAGCGATTGTCAGTAACCATGAGAAACCGAGAATAGCCCAGGCGTCCAAGGCTGGGGATGATGCACTCTTGCACAGTGGGGCAGCAAGGAGACATTGAAGATAAGAAGGTCCAGCACCGAGAAGGCTGAGGCAGGAGGATCACAAGTTTAAGTCCTGGGCCAGGGATTTAGCTCAGTGGTTCCGGCACCTGCCTTGCAAGCGCAAGGTCCCGAGTTCGATTCCCGGTACCAACCCCCCCCCCCCCAAACACCAACAAGTTTAAGTCCCAAAGGCTGGAGATGTAGCTCAGTGCATGCTCTCTGCACATACACATGGCACCAACCCCTCCCCGGGTTCCCCAGCCTCTCCTGCTCTGACTGTCCCCAGCCTCCTTGATGCTGCTCAGAGTATGCCATGGCAGCGCATCCGCAGTTTCCATGGAGTTTTGCTGTTCCTTTCTTTATTTAAAAAAGTAAACATCTATTCTGGAATGATTTTGAACTTACAAAAGGGTGGCAGAGATCTTAGGGAGTGCCTAGCCCTGTCCTCCATTGCACTTCTGGGCAGGGCCACAGGGGACTGTTTGGCCACACCTGTGGCCACCTGGCCATACAGCAGCCAGGCCCCCAGTGTCATTTACTGGGCTGTTTCCAATCCCCAGGGCTCCAGCTGTGGCCCATGACCCTGACCGGGACCACCCAGGCAGGAGTGCTGGCTAAGGGCCCCAGGGATGAGGGGCTGTCCTGCTCCGCCCCATGCAGTGCTCCAGGTATGGGTGCCCTCAGCCAACGGTGCACAGCACTGTGCCCTGTGACATGCTTTCTCCATCGGCTAAGAGGCTGGGGACTGTCTTTACTCCAAAGCTAAGACTGTGTGTCCACCCTGTCCAGCTCGGGTGGTGACCACCTGCCCCATCCCTCAGAAACAGCCAATGCTTTGGCAGAAGCAGAGCTGGGTGGCTGGTATCTCTGGCATGCAGGGAGGGAGGACGGAAACGCCTCTCCAGGCCTCCATGACAGGTACTCACACGTGCTGGGCCCCAGCCACCACGGGTGACCAGCACCAGCCTGCCCTGTCCACTCCACTCAGGGAGTCAAGGAGACACCAGAGCGGGGCAGGGAAGGAGGGACCAGAGGCCTGGGCAGCTGAGCAGAGCCCAGCAGCCCAAGGGCCCACTGGGCACCAAGGGCTATGAAAAGAAGCCATAGCCACTGGTGGCTCTGAACAGCAGGGTGCAGCTGCTGCCTCCTGACCATGCCCAGTAGTGAGGCCCATTGCTCTCAGGATTCTCCATCAGAGCCACAGTAACATGCCCCAGGCCACCTTTGTTACTGAGGACTCAGGGAGGAATGAGCAAGCTGCCGCATTCCAGTGGTGCTAGGGAGAGACATGGACATCCGTGGCAGGGGCAGGAGGGTGGGACGAGGCCTGCATGTGGGGCCCTTGCAAACTCCTGCCCGTGGGGAGTGGGGTCTGGGAGCTTACTGGACTCAAGAGTCAAACACACTGAAGAGCAATGTAAGGCTGAGCACCTGCTTAGCACACTTGAGTCCCTGGGTTCCGCCCCCAGCATTGAAAACCATAGCTCAAAAGCAAACAGCTGGCCAGGGATTTAGCTCAGTGGTTCTGCCACCTGCCTCACAAGCGCAAGGTCCTGAGTTTAATCCCCAGTACCAAAAAAAAGCAAACAGCTAATCCTGAGGAGGGTGGCAGGTCCAGTAGTGTCCCCAGGAGTCAGAGGAAAGCAGCAATAGGATGCAAGAAAGAACCATGGCAGGGAAAGTGGCCATGGGGAACAGGCAGAGTGAGAAACCTGCTGGTCACGTGGTAGACACAACACGAGAAAACCCCACAGAAGCTGGGTGTGGTGGTGCACACCTGTCACCCCAACACTCTGGGAGGCCGAGGCAGAAGTGTAAGCTTCAGCCCAGCCTGAGCCACTAAGCAACTTAGGAAGACCCTGTCTCAAAATAAAAAATATAAAAGGGCGGGGACATAGCTCAGTGTAAAGGCCCTGAGTTCAATCCCCAATACTGAAAAAGAAAGAAAAAAAAAGAAAGCCCCCTAGTGAGGCAGTGCCCATGGGACACAGAAGGGAACCTCAGTGAGGCTGAACTCATGCATCACACCAAGGGATACCAAGCGCCAAAGATGCCACCTGGGCCAGCTGAGTGACAGCTCCCTAAAGGTGCTCATGTTCTTATCCCTGGGGCCTGCGGCAACGTCACCTCCAGGGCCAAAGGGACTCTGAAGATGGGGTCATTCAGGACCATCCGGGGCCCAGTGTCTCTCAGGGTCCCCCTGAAAGGGTGAGAGAGGGTGAGAGGCAGAGAGAAGCTGAAGACACCACACTGCCTGCTCTGCAGATGGAGGATGGGACCAAGAGCCAAAGGCTGCGGGTGCCTCTAGGAGCCAGGACCTCCAGACCTGAGCTCAGTCATTTGTTTTAGTTCAAGGTTTGTGGTCATTTGTTCCACCAGCCCCAGAGATCTCAAAGGGGCACTGCCCACCACAAGAGCACTTCCCCCAAGGACCATGTGACAGGCAGCACCTTCTCAAGGCACTGGGTTGTGCCACACTTTCCAGTTCCCCCCAGGCTATGGCGCACATGTGAACCTCTTCTCCCCTCTGGTGCAGATGCCCCATGCTGAGGCAGCGAGGTGCCACCAGGGGCCTGAGTCACCCTCACCCCAAGACCAAAGCCCTCTGGGTTGTATGCTCAGGGTCTGTTTACAAGAGCACACAGCTGCACTGGCACGTGAACACACATACAGACACACAACTCCTATAATGTTGTTTTCTATATGAGGGATTGAACCCAGGGGTTTCATACTGAGCTGCACCCCAGTCTGTTTCCACAGTTAACACACAACCCTCCAAGGCAGCCCAACATGGAGCTTACCATGCGCCCCATCCCGGGAAGCCAATAGCCTGGATGACAGTCAGGACAAACTGGGCTCCGAAGATGAAGAAGAATGCCATAAAATTGAAGGAGCTGTCAGCTCTGTGGGGGACACAAAAAAACTGATGAAAGCCTGACACTCCCAACAGGAAGGTGCAAGCCGGAGGGTAGAACGATTGTCCTACTTTCCCCGTACACTGGAAAATGCAGACTCCCATGAGTCACTGAACCTGTGCTCAAACTGGGCTCTGAATGCAGCACCAACACTGCACTACTAGAAGGACAGCACAGCCCCTGGGGCCTTCACTGGGAGACCCCTTTTCCCTGGAGAGGTCCTGGTGGGGACAGCAGGGAGGCACAGAGCTTCCAGGTGCCCAGGGCTATTCCCCTCCCTGCTTCCTTCCTGTTCCCTGTGGCCCTTGTAATTCATGTCTTACATCTCGGGGAGGGCCTCAGTCTCCTTCCCAACTTAGTCTGCAGTTCAGGGACAGTCTAGGGGTGAACACGACACAGAACTGAGCGACAGGGTGGGAAGCTGAGGGTAAATGTCCATGACTCATTATGGGCAAGAGTGAAGAGAGCCCCAGTGTTAATCGAAGGATAGATGGATGGACACATAGCTCTTGCTGATTGTACCATGCTGCTGGGGCCACAATGAGCCCACCTGGCCTCAGGATGGGAGGGTCAGGCTGGGGCAGGGCTGTGTGGGGCCATAGCAGAGGTGGGGAGTGGCCGGAGTTACACATTGGGGCAGCAGGATGTCCTGAGACCGAGGGGGAGGCTGCCCAGCTGGACCTGAGGGTCCTGGTGTCCCTGGAACTTTCAAAAACTTTGACTACCCAGGTGTGGTGATGTATGCCAATAATCCTAGCACTCGGAAAGCTGAGGCAGGAGGATTGCTTTGAGTTCAGGGCCAGCTCGGGCTACACAATGAGTTCCAGGCCAGCCTGGACTACACAGTAAGGCCCTGTCACCAAATCTACTCCCTAAAAAATCCTGGACTGGTGAGAGGCAGATCCCTGCTGCTACCTGGTGTTTACCCCCACATACCCATACCTGTACCAGCCCTGCCAGGCCACAAGAGCACAGTGGACTGTACATGGTCACACTGGTTTAGTGTGTTTCCTGAAGAAGCCATTGAAAGGAATGAGGTTGTGACGCTCGCCACAGTGTGGAAGGACCTTGAGGACACAGTAGTGCTCAGTGAGAGATGCCAGGAACAGAGGACACAGTGTGGGCTCCGTGGACAGGAAACGCCCAGGACAGGCAAATCCAGAGACAGGAAGTGGACTCTAGGGGTACTGGGCTTGGGGAGGTGATGGGGGACTGCTTATGGGTATAGATGTGGCTTCCTTCGGGGTGATGAGAGTGTTTTAGAAATAGCTAATAACAGTGGCTGGACAACCCTGTGAATGTACTAAAACACTAAGTTGTCCACTTTAAGTAGGTGAACTGTGGGATGTGAAGAAAATCTCACCAAAGTTGCTACTGAAATACAAAACAGACACCCCAGATTTAAAGACCCTATCCAAAAATGGACATCTGAAGTGTAGACACTTCTCAGGTGAAGAAGTAGAAACACCAAATAGATTTATAAAAAATGTTTAACATCACTGGCTATTTGAGAGATGCAAATTAAAACAACGCTGAGATTCTGTCTCACTCCAGAAAGAATGGCTGTTATCGAGAAATCAACCCAGGCTGGAGATTTAGCTCAGTGGTGGTGCCACGTGCCTCACAAGTGCAAGGTCCTGAGTTCAATTCCCAATACCAAAAAAAAAAAAAGAAGAAGAAAGAAATCAACCAATAATAAATGCTAGTGAGGCTGTGGGGAAAAAGGAACCCTTCTCCACTGTTGGTGGGAGTGTAAACTGGTGCAAGCACTATGGAAATCAATATGGAGATTCCTCAAAACAATAAAACTAGAGGTTCCATTCCACCCAGCTCTTCCCCCTAGTATCTTCCCAAAAGAATTAAAAGCATCATAACACAATATATGCATTCCCATGGTTACAGTGGCATAATTCGTAATAGCTAAATCCTTTTTGTTTGTTTGGTACCGGGGATCAAACTCGGGTCTTTGCCCTTGCATAGCAGGCGCCGAAACCACTGAGCTAAATCCCCAGCCCATAATAGCTAAATCTTAGAAACAGCCCAAACGCCTATCAACTGATGAATGAATAAAGAAGATATGTTTTTTTTTCTTTTTAATAAAATGGAGTACTGCTCTGCCACAAAGAAAGATGAGCTTGAGACATTTATAGCTAAATGGACAGACCTTGAGACCATACTCCTAAGTGAAATAAATTGGACACACGTTTATTTGTTTTGTATTTTTTTTTTTTGGTACTGGGGATCGAACTTGGGTCCTTGTGCTTGCGCGTCAGGCACCAGAACCCCTGAGCTAAATCCCCGGCCCTGGACACACATGTTTAAATACCACATTGTTTCTCTGGTGTGAGAAACTGAAAATAGAAATAAGGACTAAGATGTGTAATAGATACTGGGGATATGGGAAGAAAATGTTCAAATGAGAAGGGGAACAAGGGAAGGGGGAAGAGGAAAGGAAAGAAGGGGGAAAAATTCAAAGGAAAAAATGGAAACAAAACTTTTATACATGGGGGGCGATGGGAAAAAAAAAGAAGCAAGATATATCATGTACCAGTACAAATTTTCCTGTGATGAATGTTATCATTATGTATATCTAAAATGTACCAATAAATGTCACTCTAAAAAACCAAAACAGAACACCTGACATTTCATCTGTGCAGCCTCCTAAGTTGGAATGACATTTTTTAAAAAACATATACAATTTTAGGGGCCGGGGATTTGGCTCAGTGGTTTTGCCGCCTGCTGCACAAGTGGAAGGATTCGCATTCGATCCTCGGCACCAAAAAGAACAAAAAAAAAAATACAATTTTATTAAATAACCTTTACAATAGTTACTTGTAAATTCATTCTGAAAATGTTTGCAATCCTTCTTCCCTTCCCACTTTGATAAATACACAAGCTTGATATATAGAAATTATAAATAAATCAACTAAGTCTCTGAAATATGAAAAAAAACCAAAAACAAAACAGAAGCCAAGAGCGGTGGCAAACAGCTGTCATCCCAGCACTTGGAGAGGCTAAGGCAAAAGGATCACAAGTTCGAGCCCAACTTGAACTTACACTTACAGAGCACATACAGAGACCCTGGGGATATAGCTCAGTGTGAAAACCCTGGGTTCAATCCCCAGTACTATAGGGACCACTAAAACACAAAACAGAACATGCAGAAGCTGAATCTGACCCATGGGCTGTAGTCAGCTACCACCCAAAGTGGAACAGCTGCTAATAACTGGGGCACACCCAGTGCAGACCAGGCCTGGCTCCCTGTGCACGGGTCAGACGGCGCCAGGACCAGTGCACATGCAGTGGTGACTTGCTCGCCCAGGTTCTGCGCACACCCTCAGCACCACAGGCATCCAGAGCTCCTAGGGAGCAGGTGGGACAAGGCCAGGGCCAGGTTGGCTCCCTCCAACTTACCGGAAGGCCTTGTAGGCAGGTCGGAACCAGCACACGTAGCTGCAGGGGGTGAACAGCAGCAGCCAGACGAAGGCCAGACCAAAGTTGGCTCCCTGACCACTGCCGATCCACCAGGCCAGGCAGGCGACAAGGTTGACCCCAAGGGTGACACAGTAAACTGGTGGGGTGAGGGAGAAGAGGCTGAGCGAGAAGAGGCTGAGCCAGGTGCTGAAGGGTATGGCCACTGAGGATGCTGGCCAGGCCTGAGGGTCACCTCCTGGTCTCTGGGGACAATGAGGGACCCCATGAGGAGCTGGGTGAGGCCAAGTAGCAGACCAGCTCAGGATGTGGCCCCAGTCACCATGGGGGCCACAGTGGGCCAGAGATGGGCTCAGGATGCACAGAGGGCTCCTGAGGGTCCCTGTCCCTGCATTCTCCTGCCTCAGGACAGATGGGGTGCATGAGGACCAGGTAGCTCCAAGCGACCACTCCCCGGGTCCAGTGGGCCTGCACTGGTGTCCCACCCCGGCAGCCCCACGCCCAGGGCTCACACATCCAAAGCCGGTAGATCCTCTTCACCAGCACCTGGTGCTCGATGGGAATCTCATCAGAGAAGTCTTGGTAGAAGCAGGGCTTCAGTGGGATGAACCTAGGCAGCGGCGGAAAGTTGTTCTCCTTCCCTGCAGGGAAAAAAACCCCAGGTCAGGGCTGTTACTTGCTGCCTCAGGGTGTCCCCATCCCCACCCTGAGCCTGAGGACCTGTCACCTCCCACAGCAGAAGGTACTCTGTAGCTGGACTACCAGTGTCACTCAGGAGAGGGCACGGGAGGGTTAGAGGCAGAGAGTGAGGGAAGACAATCTACTGCTGGCTGGAGCAGCCCCTGACGGAAGAAGGGGCTGAGAGCAGGGGGCTGAGAACAGAGGCTGTGGGTACCTCTAGGGGTGGGGGAATCTAGGTTCTCCCCAGAGCCTTGGGAGGAGCAGCCCTGCCTCCCACACCTGGACTCAGCCCAGTGAGACTCATTTGAGACTTCTCACCCCCAGACCCTAAAAGGGAAAATATTTAAATTTTTTGGGGGGAGTACTGGGGATTAAGTCCAGGGCCTCTCATCCTAGGCAAGCGCTTTACCATTAAGCTACACAAGCCCAGTAACAGGGATCAAACTTAGGACCTTGCCCTTGCCAGGCAGCCGCTGTGTCACTGAGCTCACCGAACTACATCCCCAGTCCTTTTCTTATTTTTAAATTTTGAGACAAGATCTTGCCATGTTGCTCAGGCTGGCCTTGAACTTTCAATCCTCCTGCCTCAGCCTCCTGAATAGCTGGGATGAAAGGTGTGGGCCACTGTGCCTGACTTAAATTTTGTTTCAAGCCACTAAGTGTGTGATGAGTTTGTTATTTTCTTTTTTGTTGTTGTTATTTTCTAGTGATTCCTCACCACAACTGCAGGACACTCACATACACTCCCAAAGTGTCCAGCAAGCGGAATATTAACAGTTCACGAGGCTTCTAGAGCAAAGACTCAAAATGCCAATGGCTTGAAACCTCAGGAATTTACCCTCTGCTAAAGAGTCCAGAAGTCCAAGGCCCAGGTCTATGTCCAGCCGAGCTCCCTCTGCAGCTCCAGGGAGGCCCTTCCTGCCTCTTCCAGCCTCCGTGGCTCTGGGGTCCCTCAGCTCGTGGCCACACCGCCCTAGTCTCTGCCCTCCCCATATGTCAGTGTCCAAATTTCCTTTCTTACCGAGATTCATCACTGGATTATGGTACCTCACTCTAGTAAGGCCTCAACTAATGATACCAGCAAACACATACCCTATATAACTACTGCTTACAGGATGGAAACTACTAGAACGAGATCAGTGAGGCGGCTCCAGGGTGGTGTCTGCCGGGGTGGGGAGGGGAGGCCAGAAGACTTAAGGTCATGGGCACAGCCACTGCAAAGACCCTGAGCTGAGTACCCTGCAGGTCCAGGAGTGGTGTGAAGATTGGGGGGAGGACAAGAGGGCAGGAGGCATTATGGCAGCTGTGGAGGAGCCTGTGCAGCCCTTGGGTCCCCTGGGTTCTTCTCCAAGGCTATCTTGTGTTACTTGACCCTCCATCATTCCCAAGCCAGAAGATACACACGAATCCATGGCCCTGTCACCAGCTTCCTGACATGGCAGCTTTGCAGATAAGAACACATGTAAGCCAAACCGTGGTGCCCGAAGTGCTGCTATGCAGAGCTGGCCAGTAGGCTGGCAAAGGCAGGCCAGGGTGCAGGCCACATGACAACATGTCACAGGCTGAGAACCCACGTGAGAACTGCTGCATCCCTCCCTGCCTGGGGATGCCTCCCAGAGACACAGCAGACCCTTAGCTATGGCAGTCCCCGTTGGACTCACCAGACATTTCCGCTTTGGCTGACCTGGAGTCTGGGCTGAAGCCTGCAGCCACCTGAAAGGAGACAGGACATCAGGGACCCTTTGGCCACCGGGGGTTCTGACACCCAGCTATGGGCTGGGGCTGCCCTCGGTGGGGGCCCTCTGTGACCAGAAAGCCCTATTCGGCCGCAACACATCGAGCTTCTGCCAGAAAGGCTGCCCCAGCTCAGCTGCTGGCTCAGCTATCACAGGCCGGATGTGGGGCCACCAGGCAACACTTCCCCTCTGAGCCCGGAGGGCCACCAGGCAACACGGTGTGGTCAGCAATGGGCATTTGCCAGAGGGACCAGCAGGCCCTGCTCCAAGTTCCCACTGTCAATTCCAGCCCTGTCTTGTGATACTCTTGGTGGCCCCTTCTGGGGTCCCTTCTTGCCACCCATAAGAGATGGTAAACAGGATGATCCTGAAGGAGCCTCTGGGTCAGCCGACCCCAGACGGCCAGCATCCAGATGTACCTGTCCCCACAAACACTCCTTAGCGCCTGACCACACTCAGCCCAGCAGATCCCCTCCCCATCACAAGCCTGACCCACAGACCTGCCCAGCCTGTGACCCCAGCCAGGAGTCCGGCGCCTCTTAACGGACAGCAGGTTGGGTTGAGCTAAGGAATGGTTTATTGTCACATGTCAGAGCTATTTCCTGATACACTGTGGAGGAATCCGAAGCAATGAACCAGCCCTGGGGTTAGGGTGGAACCCTCACAACACTTGCTCAAGAGATGGGCGACCCAGGCAGGCGGCAAGTGTCCTTAAAACTGGCAGACAGGATGGCAGCTCCCAGGGGAACATCAGGCCAATAGGCTGGCCAGGAGCAGAGAAATTTTGGAAGCAGGGGGCCACCAAGCCTACGTGTCAGGGTCCAGCAGGTGACACTGTTTCTCGAGGATACCACGGAACACCTGGAAGCGGTGATTGAGGTCTGGTTGGGTGTGGACACGGAAGCGAGTACCCAGGGCACCATCAGGTGAGGTGGCCCCATAGAAGACGCGCCGAATGCGGGAGTGCACGAGGGCCATGGCACACATGGCGCAGGGCTCTCGGGTGATGTACAGGTCGTAGCCGGTGCACACATAGGGCTGGCCGTCTTCATCCTCATCTTCCTCCAGCCTGCGCACAATACCTGCTCGGGCCTGGGTGGCAGGGGCCGGAAAAAAGGCACAGGCTGGGTGGGCGCGGAGGTCATGGGCACCACGACCCTGGCCCTGGGCCACGAGGTCGATGCACACCATGACAGCATGCAGCAGGGGGCTGCTGGCACTACGGCAGTCATGGCCCGTGGCCAGCACATGGTCCAAGGTGGGATCCACCACCACGGCTCCCACAGCCCGGAGGCCCTGGGATGCTGCCCGCTGGGCCACCCACACTGCCCGCTCCATGTGGCCCTGCATGGCGGCTCGCTCCTGGACTGAGAAGAGCTGCCCAGCCAGCGCACTGGTCACCTGCTTGTCCTCATGGAAGGATGTGGGCCAGTGAACCCGGGCCTCCTCGAACTGGCCCCTGGTGAGGGGTGGCCGGGCAGGCACAGGCACCAGAAAGGGCGCCCCCAGGCCATGGGGGTCCACAGAGGGCTCAGGAAGCAGCTCAGCCAGCGAGCGTGGACCTGGGGCCGGCCCAGCCAGGCACAGCAGCAGCTCCAGCTCAGGGGCACCATGGGTGTCGGGGCGGGGCCGCACTCGCTTGAGATGAGGCTGTGCAGGCAGCGGGTGGGCAGCCGCCACCTCTCGGAGGAGGCGGGAGGTCTGGCGCTTGTCAAGGACGGGTGCAGCGTAGGCCAGCACTAGCTCCACATCCCCAGACTGCTGCTCAGACAGCACAGGGAAGGCTTGCCACGGTGCTGGCTCTTGCTCTGTGCTCCCAGCCACCTTCTCAGGACCGCGCTGCTCTGTGAGGCCGGGGCTAGGCTCCATTCTCATCCTCAGCGGGGCTGGGACTGTGGAAGACAGAGATCGATGGGAGCAGAATATTGTCTGGCTTCGGCAGCATGCCCCCATGAGTGGGAGGAGTCCATCCCAGGAGGCTGGGGGCTGACGAGGCTCAGCAGGCCGGATCCAGAGCTCAGCCGAAAGTCCAGCCCAGGTACAACACATCGCTGGCCACGTTCTTGCCCACGTCCTACTTAACTCCTGGTTTGCAGAGGCTCTTTAAGAAAGCTGAGATGTAACTCAGACCAGAAAGAATGCCATTTCTTCTTTTGTTTTAGTGCTGGGGATGAAACCTGGGGCCTTGTGCATGCTAAGTGAGAGCTTAACACTGAACCACACCCCCAGACCGAAAAACATCATTTTTTTTTTGTACCAGGGATCGAATTCGGGACCTTGCGCTTGTGAGGGAGGGGGTAGAACCACTGACCTAAATCCCCGCTGAAGAACATCATTTTAAAACATACAATTCAGTGGTTCTTTTTTTTTTTTTTTGTACCAGGGATCAAACTTGGGACCTTGAGCTTGCAAGGCAGGCGCCAGAACCACTGAGCTAAATCCCGGCCCTCAGTGGTTCTTGATATGTATGGAGATGTGCAACTATTGCTACTATTAAATTCTAGAATGTTTTCATCACTCGCCAGGCAAGCCTCACATCACACCCACCACCCTGGGCAACCACTCATTGATCCTCTAAGCCGGGCAGAAGTCTGAACACGAGCAGCTGGCGAGCTATGGCTGGCTTCAGCCCTTGTGGCCAGGAACTAAGAGTGGCAACCAGCCAATGGCCAGAAGGGCTTTAGACCTCAGTCTCAGCCTGAGGAACCAAACTGGCCGGCAGTGTTACAAGTGGACCCCTCCCAGCGGATCCTCCAGATGAGACACAGCGGGCCTGACCCCTGGACTCCAGCCAAGAAGACTGTGCAGAGGACCTGCTACACTGCGCCCAGGCTCCTGACTACAGCACCAAGATGGGCAACACTGTCAGCTGTTACACCTGTTTTGGTCTGCACACACGAGGACTGGGGTGTGAGGCCACCTCCCAAAACAGCATGCAGCCACATCTCCAAAGAGCTGGACAGGGAAGAGACCACAGAACGTCTGCCCTGATGCAGTCCCAGGCCCCTGCAGTCCCAGGCTCCCCCACCTTCTGATCCACTTGTGGTAGAGGCCAGATGGGTGGGCCAGGTCTGAGGGTGCCCTAGGAGGGAGAAGAGCACCTGGGGCAGGCCTGGGAACCTGCCTACCCTCTGCATACAACCCTGCCAGGGCCATCTCCAAGGGTTACAGCACAGAGGGCTGGTGCCAGGTCGTCTCCCATGAAGCCAGTGCCAGCACCATCCCCATCCCCCAAGCACAGTGAGGCTGTGCACACTCTGCTGGGAGTGCAGGCAGGCAGGCAGGCTGGTGCCCTGATTCTCCACCCTCAGACCCTCAGTCTTCGGTGCTGTCAGGAATCAGACCACAGGAGCAGGGGAGGCTGGAGACAGAGATTGCAAGGCTGGGGTCAGGAAGCCCAACAGGAGGACACACACACACAGAGGACTAGAGGATGGCCCTTGTGGTTCCTGGATTTCTAGTGCTGTTCCAACTTGCCACCTTGAAGCCACCAGCACAGCTGGCAGGGTGTGTACCCCTGCCCATGTCTGCCTCCCTGGCTCGCTGCCACAGGATGCCCACAGGACCACCACATCCCTCATGGGGTGGCCAGCACCAAGCACACCCCGAGCCTGCCACGGGCGCCCCCAAGACAGTTCAGCAGCTCAGCCAACCCCAATGACATGGATCTGAGGAGAGGTGGCCATGAGCTGGGGCTGGCTGCACAGCAACACTTGCCACCCCACAGGCCAAAGACTGTGCACTCAGAAAGAAGCTGGCACTGTGCATGGTGACACACATGAGACCTCAACAGTCTGGGAGGCTGAGGCAGGAGATCACAGGTCTGTGGATAGTCTGAGCTATTCAGTGACTTAGTATGGCTCTGTCTATACAATTTTTCCCCCTGGTACCAGGGATCGAACTCAGGACCTTGAGCTTGTCAGGCAGCCGTGGTGCCGCTGAGCTACATCCCTGGCCCTGAAAATAAAATAATTCGTAAAAGGGCAGAAGGGGGGCCGGGGATTTAGCTCAGTGGTTTCGCTGCCTGCTGCGCAAGAACAAGGACCCAAGTTCGATCCCCAGTACCAAAAAAAAGAAATTTGGGGGGTGCTGGGGATTTAGCTCAGTGGTTCCGGTCCCTGCCTCGAAAGCGCAAAGACCCGAGTTCGATCCCAGGTACCAAAAAAAAAAAAAAGGAGCACAAAGAAATATTTTTTCTGATAAAAACAGTTGTATATTTTGTTTATGTTTTTCTTTTTTTGGTACCGGGGATCAAACTCGGGTCCTTGCGCTTGCGCAGCAGGCAGCAAAACCACTGAGCTAAATCCCCGGCCCAACAGTTGTATATTTTGATTGTGGTAGAGGTTGCAATCCTTTTGTTTTTTAAAATGTAAGTCATAAAAAATTTTAACACACACCAGGCATGGCAGCACACACCTGTATCCCAGCTACTTAGGAAGCTGAGCTAAGTTTTGAATTCAAGGCCAGCCTGGGCAATTTATCAAGACCCTGTCTCAAAATGAAAAGGGCTGGCAGTAGGCTCAGTGACAGTGGTTACCTAGCATATAGGAGGCTCTGGGTTCTATGCCCATCATCAAAAAGAAAAGAAGCCCCAGGGCTGAGTTCGATCCCTGGTATCAAAAAAAGAAAAAGAAAAGAAAAGAAACCAACATTACAGATCTTATGTTTCTATCAGACAAGACTGTCTTAGACTTGACTAGCAGTAAACTACCAACGATAGTAAAATGATTCTGGATGGTCTCAAATACACTGGGACTCCATACCCCACCACCCCTGCTGATGTCTGGTGCAGCCAACCTTCCAGCCCATCCAGGGGGGCAGAGATGTGTCCATTTCACAGTTGTGGGCTTCACTTCTGATGAGGTACCACCTGGCTCACACCTTGGCAACCAGGGGACCCGGGTGATGGGTTCACACCTCCACCTGTAGCCGCAGAGGGCCCACTGAGGCCTCCTGCCTGGTCACCTCAGCCTGTACTCAGCCTGCTGTGAGCACACAGAGCAGGAGGTGCTGGTGGCAGGGATGAGACTGGAAAATGTGATGTGGCATGTAGTGCACCTCAAAGGCCTGTGTCACTGCTGCAGTTGCTGCCCGAGGCTTCAGGTCGGGTAGTACCCACAGGAGGTTCCTTGGTGGCTTTCTGGATCCCTGGCCATACATACACCAATTCTGTGGCCCACTTGGCCTGCCAGGGCCACAAAAGCTCCACTGTCCCCAGACCAAACACAAACACAGCCTCATTTGTCCCTTCAAGACTAAAACCTCTGTCTGCAGACAAACAATACAACTGATACCACAGGAGGCTGCCATCAGGACATGGCAGCCTGGGAGGATATTAAAAAGCCAGGGATGGGCCACGGATTTGGCTCAGTGGTGCCACCGCCAGCCTCACAAGTGGAAGGTCCCAAGGTACCAAAATAAAAGTCAGGGAAAGGCCAGGGATGTAGCTCAGCAGTGCTGCACCTGCCTGGCAAGCACAAGGTCGAGTTTGATCCCCAGTACAGGAAAAAAAAAGAAAAAGGTCAGGGGACAGTTGCAAAGCCCATGGGGACAGAGGGGCCCCTTTCTATTTACTGCTGTATGGGCTCCTTAGAATTGGGTGATGGAGGCCAGGGATGTAGCTCAGCAGTGCAGCACCTGCCTGGCAAACTCGAGGCCCTGAGTTTGATTCCTGGTACAAAAAAAAAAAAAAAAGAGAACTGAATGATGACTCTCCCAGTGAGTGGGATGGGCTCAAGGCAAAAACAGTTCCTTCTCCACCTGCCACAGCCCA
>NW_004624828.1:6901814-7003993 GCF_000247695.1 Heterocephalus glaber
CCTCCTCCCTCCCTCCCTCCCTCCCTCCCTCTCCCTGTTTCCCTGTTTTTTATCTTTTGAGACAGTCTCACTATGTAGCCCAGGCTGGCCTTGAACTCACTCCCAACCATCCTGCCTCAGCCTCCCCAGTGCTGGAATGACTTGTGCACTACTGTTTCTAGCTCAGTCTGCTGTCTTGAGAAGCAATTCATCCTGTGAGACCCAGCCCTCTCAGAAGTACGAGCATTAATACATTCGTGAGGGAGAGTCCCACTGCATGCATCTCTAAAAGCATCCCCCATACCCTCATGCTGGGGACCTGGCTTCTAGAATGTGAACCTTGAGTGTCTAAGGATTTTTTTTCCTTTGGCAGTGTTGGGGATCAAATCCAGGGTCCTTGCACTGAGCTACATCCTCAGCCCTTTCTTATTTTTTATTTTGAGACAGGGTCTCACTAAGTCACTAAATTGCCCAGGCTGGGTGCAAATTTGCAATCCTCCTGCCTCAGCCTCTTAAAGTGCTGGGATGACAGGTGTGTGCCACCACACTGCTTTAGGAATTCACCTTGACATGACTGCGGTGATTTTAACTCAGAACCACCATAACTGCTAGGCATAGTGACACACACTTGTGATTCTAGTACTCTGGAAGGCTGAGGCAGAAGGATTGCTGCAAGTTTAAGGCCAGCCTGGGGTGCATAGTGAATTCAAGGGTAGCCTCCACTACAAAGGGACAACTTGGCTTAAAAAAATAAGCCACCATAACTGCCCCAAAGTAGCTCTGGTCAGTCTTCCTGCATAGTTTCCCAGAAAACTATAAATAGACAAACCATTAGAGAAGTGTGTGGAGCTATCTACCAGGCCCTGGCTCAGGGATCTGTCTGACTCTGATATTAGCTGGAGACAAAGCAGGAACTTTTCAACAGGCTGGAGTTCCTTTTGTCCTGGCTCATATCCTGCCCCATATCCACATCCCTCCTCCTGACTCAAATTGGGGGGGCGGGGGTGACTTCACCCTCACTGTGGCTCAAGACCTCTGTCAGTGAGTCCCCAGGAGGCTGTAGTCTCTGCCCAGCTAGACCTGTCAGCCTCTTCCCTTTGATCTCAGGGCAGGGTGGGGCAGTCTCCATATAGTTGGAATAGAGGCTCCGCATAAACCATATCCAACCACAGGGTAAGTTGTACCTTAATTTTTTTTTTTGTTTTTTTTTCCTAATAGTACTGGAGATGGAACCCAGTTTCTTTGCACTGAGCTATGTCTCTAGCCCTTTATATTTATATTTTATTTTATTTTTTTTAGACAGGTCTCACTATGTAGTTCACATTGACCTTGAACTTGCAGCAATCCTCCTGCCTCAGCCTCCCAAGACCTGGGATTACAGACATGCACCACCCCACCTGGCTCATCTCATGGGTTTTAGTGTATTCACAGGGTGCTCAAACCAAGCCCCTACAGATACTGAGGGACAACTGAATACACAATGAGATGCCAAATAATGAGATTTGACTTTTGTCAATGACAGAGTGCAGAGACGACAGTGGTTCCATGAGATTGAAATGGGACTGTGGCTCAGTGGTGAGCACTTAAAGTGTGAAAGCCCTGGAATTGAAAGATTTCTATTTCCTAGTGACTAGAATAACCCCTAGTCCTCATGGGTTTCAGTGACACTGGTGTGGACAAACATATGGTGCTAGCCGGTGTTTACAAATATAGAACATACACTCATACCTGATAGTTGATAAATCGTGACACAGTGGCACATTGGTGTGATCCCAGCAATGTGAGAGGCTGAGGCAGGAGGACTGCAAGTTCAGGCTGGCCTTGAACCCACTATGCTCGGCCTCAGACTGGCAGTGATCCTTCTGTCTCCATCTCCTAAGTGCTGGGATGGTAGCTGTGTGCCACCACTCCCAACTCACTAAAATTGATAACAGAGCTATATGACTTGGTTTCTGTATTTATGATCTCTGTTTTTGTTTCTTGTGCTTTTTTTTCCCTCTTTTTTTGAGACAGGGTCTCCTATGTAGGTACCCCAGGCTGACCTAGAATTTGTGGCAATCCTCCTGCTCCACCCTCCCCAGTACTGGGATTATAGACATGCACTATCTCATCTGATGGTTTCTGGATTTATTATACTTTTTTTTTATATATACTGGGGATCGAACACAGGTCCTTGTGCTTGCACAGCAGGGCGAAACCACTGAGCTAAATCCCCAGCCCCAAAGGTAGGTACTTTTTTTTTTTTTGGTACCAGGGATCAAACTCAGGACCTTGCGCTTACTTGGCAGGCGCCGGAACCACTGAGCTAAATCCCTGGCCCTAGATTTATTATTATTTTTTTTTACCAAAACTATGTAATTATCATGATAATATATCCTATTATTCTCTAAATGAATTACATATCTTTCACCAGCTGGAGCCCCCTGGCACATGGGCCCGCAGAGGAGAACCCTGCCTTCCTGCTAAGTACTGGCCCAGAGAGAAGCAGGGGCAAGTCCAAGATCTTGAAATGAGCCAAGTCTTTCCAGGGTGGGCTCCTCAAAGTAGTGAGAGGCAGGGTGGCAGACCTGTGAAGGCAAACAGTGTGAGGTGACACCTGTGGGGTCACTGGGAGGGCTTCGGTGGTGTTAGGAGGGGCTGGCAGGGCACTGACTCTTCAGGGGGACCAGGGGGCCTGCAGGCTGGGTGTGCTTGGAGTAAGGAACCCACCTGGTGCAGCCCCTTGGAAGGCCAGGAGGGCCTGAGCCCTCCAGCAGGACAGCAAGGGGCTGCCGCTCCCAGCTGTACAGTAAATGCCAAGGAGCCACTGTCCTGGGCTGGCACAGGTCGGGCAGCAGCCAAGCAAGGCTCCTGCAGGACTACACAGCAGGTGTGTATCCAGCAGCCCCAGACTGAACCACTCCGTTTATGGTCTCCAGCAGCTTGAAGGCAGATGGCCAGGGTGAGGAGCTCTCCTTCTCTTGGGTTCTGGGACCTCCGAGGAGAGTGGTGTGTCCGACTTCCTTTTCTCTGTGTGACACTGCCTGCGGCCTTCATCTGCAGCCCCACACCCTTGCAGGTGCCCAGGCTGATCACAGGTGGGGGGCACCTGGAGCAGCTGGCTGTGGAGCTCAGGGTCAATGACTTGGACTCTCAGCAGGCTGCACAGGTGGTGACCAGGGTCCTGGCCATGCCCGAACTGTCTCCTCTTAGAAGCATGGGGAGCCCAGACAGCAGAGGCAGCGACAGTTGGAGGGGAGGGTGCCAGGCAGGCCTGGGCCTCAAAGCCACCATGTCCTGTGCAGAGGGTGGTGGTGAGGGCAGGAGCAGCAGCAGCATCTCAGCCTTGAGCTCCACCAGGGAGTTGCTCAGGGAGGTCCCCTTGGCAATCCAGGGTCCTGGATGTGGCCCGAGGTGAAGCACAATGGCAGAGTGACAGGGCTCCTGCAACCGTTGGCTCTGGGGTGCACACCAGGCCCAGGGGGTGCTGGGCACAGGCGAACCTGTGTTCTCTAGGGCCTAGTTTGGGCCAGCCTTGCACCTCAGGGACAGGAGGATATCCTGCATGGATCACGGGAGGCTGCTCCCCACAGGACTGGGGAAGCTCCAGCCTCCTTCCTAGCCTTCCCGTGGCAGCTCCAGGACACAGCTCTGGTCTTAACCAGGGCCTCCACCACTGCACCTGAGCTTCGTCAAAGGGACACAGTGTCAGAAGCTGTCTGCAGATGGCTTTTTTTTTTGGTGCAGGGGATTGAACTCCATCCTTGCGCTTGTGCAGCAGGCCGTGAAACCACTGAGCTAAATCCCCAGGCTGGCTTTTTTTTTTTTAGACAGAGTCTCACTGTGTAGTCCAGGCTGGCCTCAAACTTAGAGGGATCCCCCTGGCTCGGCTTCCTGAGTGCTGGGATAACAGGTGTGTGCCACCACACCCAGCTCCATAATTTTTATTATTTTAGAGTGTACTCTTTTTGTTTTTTTAGTGCTGGGGATGGAAGCAATGACTCACACAGGATAAACAGATGTTCACCACTGAGCCGACCCCCAGGACTGCCTGGCACTGGCACGGTTTGGAGGAATACAGCCCTGTTGTTCCCACATGGTCCTGTTGTCTAACAACTCCACTCTCAGGCTGTGTCCCGCTGCTGACAGCTCCTGGTGGTGCCACAGCCTCTGCATCTTTGGACCAGCCTCACCAGTAGGGCTCTATAAGTGTGGGCCCCCTGCCTCCTCTGTTTAGCTCCTGAAGCCAATTCCTGGGCAGGCAGTTGGGGGCCAGAAGTGCTGGGTCTGGCAGTGCAGAGGGCAGGGAGCTGGGTGCAGGTGGGGCTCTGGAGAGTGCTCCGCCCCAGCCCATCTGGTTCACTGTGGCCCATGGCAGCCCTGACTCTACCTCTGATCAGCTGGGCCCAGCTGCTATTTTAAGATGTCCCCTGTTTCCTTCCTTGTCTGGAACCCACTTCCTGGCTGGGTCTCTTTCTCTCCTCATTGAAATCAACTAAGGCTTAGACACACCCAGCCAGAAACTCCCTATAGTGATTTCCAGGAAAAGCCTACAGACTTTCACATGGATCTTGTGGTGTGGAACCAGCTTTATAAGAATGGACTTGAGGCTGGGGTATTTAGCTCAGTGGTTCCGACACCTGCCTCACAAGTGCAAGACCCCAAGTTCAATCCCCAGTACCAAAAAAAAAAAACCAAAACCAAGAGTGGGCTTGAGACCTGTAATCCTAGTACTCAGGAGGCTGAGGCAGGAGGATTGGTATGAGTTTGAGGCCAGCCTGAGCTACATAGGAACTGCATAGAGAGACCCTGTCTGAAAAACAAAACTAATAAACAAAAAGAACAGACCTGAGCCATTGCAGCAGTGGACACCTCTAACCCTAGCTACTCAGGAGCCTGAGGCAGGAAGATCAGAATTCAATGCCTGCTTATACCATTTAGTGAGACCCTGACTTTTTATTTATTTATTTATTTATTTATAATTTATTTTTTTGTACCAGGGATTGAACTCAGGACCTTGTGCGTGGGTGGCACCACTGGACTAAATCCCCAGCCCTATTTTTGTTTTATTGTGGTATAAAGTACTCATCATATAAAATGTAACCATTTCTAAGCACACAGCTCATAGCATTAAGCACGTTCCACAGCTGTGTGCCATCCCTGCTGTCCACCTCCAGGACTTTCCATCTCCCCAGCTGAGCTCTGTCCCCAGGAAACGCTGACCCCTGTCCCCTCCCCAGCCCGGCAGCACCTCCTTCTTCCTGTCCCTGTGGATCTGACCACGCTGGGCCTCCTGGGGGTGGGGCCCTGTGTTGCGTGTCCTTTTGTGTATGGCTTGGCTCCCTGAGCAGCGCGGCCTTGAGGTCCATCTGGGCTGTAGCAGTGCCAGGATTTCCTTCCTTTTTCTGGCTGAGAAATATTCCAGCATGTGGAAGGACTACACTGTCTGTCTGGATTTGTCCATTGATGGACACATGAATTACTTCCACCGTTTGCCTGCTGTGATGCATGTGTACAAGTATCTGATGGAGTCCTTGCTTTCCATTCTTTGGAGTCAACACTGGCAAGCGTAAATATTACTACTGTTTTTCCCCCATATTATTTACTTTTTACTGAATTTGTTAATGTTACAGAGTTTTTGCACTGCTAACCTTGCCCAAAAAAGAAATGGCACAGGCCCAGGGATTTAGCTCAGTGGTGCCACCGCCTGCCTCGCAAGCACAAGGTCCTGAGTTTGATCCCTGGTACCAAAAAAAAGAAAAAAAGAAATAGCACAATGGACTGCCTCATCCACCCATCATACAGTATATTAAAACTTGATTAGGGCCAGGAATTTAGCTCAGTGGTTCCACTGTCTCGAAAGCGCAAGGTCCTGAGTTTGATCCCTGGTACCAAAAAACAAAAACAAAAAAACTTGATTCATGTGCATTTTTTAAATTTCACAATCTTAAAAAATTATAACAAAAGCTGGAATTTATTTATTTATTTCTTGGTACCAGGGATTGAACTTGGGTCCTTGCGCTTGCACAGTAGGTGGCCAAACCACTGAGCTAAATCCCCTTCCCCCAAAAGCTGGAATTTAAGTCTGCTGCAGGTCTTCAGATTTTCAGTACAGTGTGCCAGTAAATAAAACCTCAATTTATCTCACTCCACCTCTCAATAATACATCCCCCAACAAAATTTTGTGGGAAAATCCATACTTTTCAAGGAAAATATGTGGTGACTCAAGGTCCAAGAGATTACTTGTTTTTGATTCCCAGATGAAGCCTTCAGCTTAACCAAGAATCTTTTACTTTTCCCTTCATCATCCAAACTCCCCTGACTGGCTCAGCCAGCCAAATACGCCAGAGGGCAGGCATCATACCTGCCTCCTCAAATAATGTCCACATTGCTGCCCACAGTGGCCAGCAGGGGCTGTCAGGAGGCACTGTGTTCGGCCCTTCTAGGAGTCTGATTCCTGCCCCAGCATGGTCACCAAGACTGAAGTCCTACAAGAAAATCCCCCCAACACCAGGACAGGTTTACTTACCCACTTGCTTTACTCTTTTTTAAATTAAATTTTATTTTATTTTATCCCATTTCCCCCCTCAAGCCCCCTTCCCTGCCTATATACAGAAGCTTTGTTTCCATTTTTTTCCTTCTATTTTTCATGTTGTTTTGTGTCTCTTTCTCTCTCCCTCTTTACTCTTGCCAGTAGCATGTCTGCAACTCCTGCATTTGGGAAAGGGATTTATTATAGAGAAACCCAGACTCTGCATCAAGTGGTCACTACCACTGTGAAATACTGCTGAACCAAACATACCAGACTAGGGAAGAACCTGCTAGACTATCTCATTAGGTGGAAAAAAGTTCAGTAGTCTGGAGAAGCTTCTCCACATATCTTGTAAAGACTACTATGTACTACTGAATAGTCTGTAGTCTGCGGTTATTAAAAGCAGAAGTGCTACATCAATGTCTTTGTTTTTGTTTTTCTTGTACCAGGGATTGAACTCAGGACCTTGTGCTTGCAAGGCAGGCATGGTCCCACTGAGCTAAATCCCCAGCCTCAATGTACCAGTGTGTCTTTAGCCTGCTTTTCCAAATGAGCATTATGAAGACACACCAAAAGGTTGGTAACAGAGCTAGCTGGGACAATCACTGCATCTACAGAATGGCCAATACCTTAAAAATCTGCACATAAGTATGTATGGAATCCTCAAAGATCACGAAAGATCCATGAAACTGAAATGAGTGCTAGGTGAGGTTTAGCTTGTATGGCTTTGAATCTGTAGGACAAGTCAGTGAATCCCTTAGCCTAGTGATGGCAAACCTTTTAGCACTTTCAATGATAACAAACAGCCTGCTGGGGCCCACGTGCCGCCATAGGTTCACCACCACTGCCTTAGCCTGAGCAGAAACCATACTTTTTCCACAGCAGTTTACCATACAATTTAGACCTGATTAGAAGAGGCTGTAGCAGCACCTGAGGTAGAGCCTCCAGTATCCACTGCCCTTGATATCAAAGGCTATTTGGTTCCACTCTAGTGATTGCCAGATTTATGAGATGTCACAATTCAAATGCATATTTCAGGTTACTTAACCAAGCGATATGCCCTGTCAAAGAACTTACTCCAAGTCAAAGCAAAAAAGCCCTTAATGTGGAACACAGAAAAAGCACTGTCCAAATAAAAAAAAAAAAACTACTAGGGCCGGGGATTTAGCTCAGTGGTTTCTCCACCTGCTGTGTAAGCGCAAGGACCTGAGTACGATCCCCGGTACCAAAAAAAAAAAACTACTAAAGGAAACTAGTTACTCCCCCAGCCCACCCCCTTTCCCACATAGTGGACTCAAGTTTGGTAGAATTTAATTTGTAGTTTCCTCAGACTATAACTAAAAATTGGAATTATAAATCACAGCCCTACTCAGATGATCTGAACACATCAGTTCTTTTGAAAGTAGCATGTTCCAAAAAGTCCAAGATAGCTACAGCTTACTACAGAGTACTCCTTAGGGTAGGGCACAGGACAGGTTAGTTAAGGTCACTTAAATCCTCATCTTTTACAGCAGATCAGAACCCAGATGGCTGGCTTTCTGCAGGATCTCTGATAGGAATCCAGTAGAGCTGGTTTCAAGGTTCATATTGACACTTCAATAGCTGAACCTTCTTATCCAGAAGTTGTGATCCACATGAAGTCCGCAAAAGGTGCAGCAAATCTGAGGTAGTCAACCCTTACAAAGGCTCAGTATCTGAACACAAAAAGATTTTCCAAGTGACCACTGATTGCAGCAAATATTAATACTTAATAGCAAGTCTTCTGGCTGGGCGTGGTGGCACACATCTGTGATTCAGCACTCAGAGGCTGAAGCAGGAGGATCGCAAGTTTGAGCCCAGCCTGGGCAACTTAGTGATTTAACGAGATCCTGTTTCACAATAAAAAAGTTTTAAAAAGGGTTGGGGATGGAGCTCAATGTGGAGATCCCTACTACTGAAAAAAAAAAAAAAGTAAGACTTTTTAAATCGATCTAGTTATGTTTCGGCTTCAGGCAGGTGAAAAACACCCTTTGCAAAGCAAAACCAAAGCAAACTCAGAAATCACATCAAATCCTGATGAACAGTAAACATTCCTAGTGATCTCAGGCCCCAGTGTCTCCTCAATGTTCTACTGTGGTGGGGTTTTGTCCAAAGGAGTCGAGTATTTCTCTGCGGCGGGCGGCGTGGGCCCTTCCAGAAATCTGCTTCACTGGTTCCTGGCAGCTCGTGGGGAATGTCCCACCTGGGCCTTCACACTGAACTCCACCCCTACCCTTCCTTCTTTCTTCTTTTTTATTTTGAGACAGTGTCTCCCTAAATCGCTAAATTGTCTAGGCTTGCTGGGCTTGGTGGTGTACGCCTGTAATCTCAGTACTCAGGAGGCTAAGGTGGGAGGATCACTGTGAGTTTGAGGCCAGCCTGGGCTACATAGTGAGTTCAAGGCCAGCCTGAAATATATAGCAAGACTTTGCCCCCAAAAGATCAAACAAACAAAATAAATAAATAATTAGGCCAGGCTGGGCTCACATTCCCAGAGTGCTGGATTAGAGGTATGTACCACCAAACCCAGCTGACAGAAATTTTTCTTTTTTCTTGGTATTGGGGATTGAACTCAGGACCTTGTGCTTGTGAGGCAGTTTTTTGGGTTTTTTTTAGACAGGGTCTTGGTGTGTAGTTCAGGCTGGCCTTGAATGCATGGGGATCCTCCTGCCTCAGCCTCCTGAGTGCTGGGTTAGTAGGCATGTGCCACCACACCCAGCAACCTTTTGGATTTTGAACTAGTTCTATTAGTCAGGGTTCTTTAGTGAAACAGAAACATCAAAGAGCTGGAGATATATAAAAAAAGATGAATCACGGGAATTGACCCATGTGATCACAAAACGTGGGATGCCCAGGTCTGCCCAGGGCAAGCTGGAAATGAGCAGAAAAGACAGTGCCATTCAGTGGAGTCAAAGGAGAACAGGAGGCTAATAGTGTAGGTCAAGGTCTGAGTCTGGAGACCTAGGGATCAGGGTCACCAATATCCCAGAGTAGGGGTTGGAAGTTCCAGAACAGAGAGGGAGGGAGAGACAGTGGTGGTTTACCTTTCCTCTTCTGTTTGTTTTGTCCCCACCTTCCCTGGACAGTGTGGCCTCCACACTTGTATATTGCCCAGGGTGGGGCCTCTTAGTGCCCTGGAAATCTCGTCCTAAACACACACACACAGTCTGTTAGTCAGCCTCCCCTCTCTGTGATAACAACCCTGACATAACCAATTTCTACGCAGATTCCCCCCCCCTCCCTCCCTCCCTCCCATCCTTCCTTCCTTCCTTTTGTATATCAGAGTTCAAACTCAGGACCTTGCGCTTGTCGGGCACGTGTGGCAGCATACAGGTTTCTTTTGGCACCCAGTTTCAGATTTTTCTGTCCATAGTTGCTTGGCCCTGTTGCTTTGTTGTTGTTGTTATCTTTTTGTTTGTTTGTTTCTGTTTTTTTGAGACAGTCTTGCTTTGTAGCTCAGGCTGGCCTTGAACTCACGGCACGCCTCCTGCCTCAACCTCCCTAGTACTGGGATCACAAACATGTGCCACCATGTCCAGCTCCTATTTCAAGGTTTTGGGTTTTGTTTTGTGTTCTTTTTTTTCTTTCTTTCTTTCTTTCTTTCTTTTTTTCTTTTTGTACCGGGGATCAAACTCAGGACAGGAGAGTTGCCACTGAGCTAAATCCCTGGCCCTGTGTTTTGTTTTCAAGACAGTGGATTGAACCCAGGGCCTCTGCACTGAGCTCCATCCTCAACCCTTTTTATTTTGAGACAAGGTCTTGCTAAATTGCCCTGGCTGGGCTCAAACTTCTGCCTTAGCTTCCCAGAATGCTGGGAGGATGAGTGCATTACCAGGCCTGGCTCCTCCAGGGTACTTAGGGAAGAAAAATGCTGGCCATCTTTCTGACACATTGGAAGTTTGCTTCGAAGGCTTTAGCTTTTACAGAGCGCCCTGGAGCAGGCTCCACTTGGCTGGAAAATGGAGCCTTATGGCCACCTCCTAGGGTCCTGCCCTTCACAGTGGCTCCTTGTGGTCCTTCTGGTTCTCCTTGTAGGCAGAGCTGGGTTTTCTGGTGTGTCCAGCCCTGGCTCCTTCTAGCTCTGCATGACAGGCCTGAAGAGAAAAACAGGGCTGAAGGACAGGCCTCCTCCTAATCCTGTTCCTCAAGGAAGTCACAAGGAGCTGTTCTGACCTTTGCACCTGGGAAGAATCTTAACCCCAGGGAACTTTTTTTTTTTTTTGGTACTGGGGATTGAACTTGAGTCCTTGTGCTTTCACACCAGGTGGTGAAACCACTGAGCTAAATCACCGCCCCAAACCTTAGGGAACCTTAAGGGGCACAGCAGAGTTGCTTGTGTAGTAAAGCCTGTAATCCTAGCACTGTCGGAGGCTCAGGCAGGAGGACTGCAAATTGGAACCCAGCTTGGGCGATTTAGCAAGACTGTCTCAAAGAACAGAAAAAGGGGTTAGGGATGTGACTTGGTGCAAAGGCTCCAGTTTTAATCCCCAGTACAAAAAAATAAAAAATAAGAAGTGCCCAGCAGATAGGGAGTGCTTGTAGGCAGTCCCCCTCCAGCTCAGGGAGGCAGCAGGAATTGCTGGGGGCCGGAGATGGGACAACACTCTGGGGAGCCATAAAATGGTCCAATCCACCCCTGGAGAGTTTGAATTCCTAAACCCCAGTCTTCTCCAGCAGCTGATTCCTGACTTCCAAATGTGTGTGTGTGGGTGTGTGTGTGTGTGGTCTACCTATGATCCTCAGCCTCAAGCTTATCTGGAGAAGTGGGGCCAGAGATTAGCACTCTTGGGCCAGGAGGGGCTCCAGCTGTCTGCCGGGAAGGACAGGGTTTGGAGCTGGGAAAAGCTGTTGCTGCTGGGAGAGAGGTGCAGCCTTAGGGCTCAGGACTGGCAAGACCTGGTGCTTCTCCCAGGTACCAAATTTCTTTTTTTTTGGTACTGGGAATCGAACTCGGGTCTCTGTGCTTGGGAGGCAGGTGGCGGAACCACTGAGCTAAATCCCCAGCCCCTCCAGTTACCAAATTTAAGGAATACCCCAAATTTCAACTGTCAGGGTTAATAATATTTAATGCAATATTTTAGAAGTACAAAAATAATCTGTGGGGCACGGTGGTTCACAACTGTAACTGTGATCACAGTGCCAAGGGAAGCTGAGGGAGGAGGATCACAAATTTCTGTCCTGCCTGGGCAATTTGGCGAGCTCTCATCTCAAAATAAAACATAAACCAGGCATGGTGGTACACGCCTGTAATTCTAGCACTTGCAAAACAGTCAGGAGGATTGCTGCAAGTTTGAGCCAGCTTAGGCTACATAGTGAGTTCAAAGCTGGCCTGAGCTAGACCCTGTCTCAAAAACCAAATCAAGCCAAACAAGGAAACAAATAAATAAGTTGAAGAGCTGGGGATGTAGCTCAGTAGCTCAGTGGTAGTGTACTCCTGGGTTTGATCCTCAGTACAGAAAAACAAAAAACAACAAAACTCATGATAAACAATGTATGAAGATTTTAAATAAAAGGGCTGGGGATTTAGCTCAGTGGTTTTACTGCCTGCCGTGTAAGCGCAGGGACCCTAGTTTGATCCCCGGCATCAAAAAAAAAAAAAAAAAAAAGATTTTACATAAAGACAGGATGGGGCCCCATACTTGTGTGTATCACCTTGGCTCAGGCTGGGGATTTAGCTCAGTGGTTCTGTCTCATGCTTCGCAAGTGCAAGGTCCCGAGTTTGATCCCTGTACCAAAAAAAAAAAAAGGAATCTTGCCTCATTTTTCTCCCCCTCTCCAGGTCCCTGGTTCCAATAAAACTTTATTTAATCTGGTGCTGGGGATGGAAACTAAGGCTTGGCTGGTGCATGCTAACTAAGAATGCGCAGTACCACTGTGTTACACCTCCATCTCTACCATTAAATAAAACTATTTACAAGAACAGGTAGCTAGCCCCAGCGTCCTAGTTTGGCAGTTTAAAAAAATAATGATGTAGCCAGGTGTGGTGGCATATACCTGCAATCCCAGGATTTGAGAGGCTGAGACAGGTGGATTGCAGTGAGTTTAAGGCCAGCCTTGGCCACCTAGTGAGTTCAAGGCCTGCCTGCACTACAAAGTAAGACCCTGTCTCAAGAAACAAAACAAAACAAAACAAGTAACAACAACAACAAAACAAAAAGAGGCTAGACTGCAGTGGTGCATGCCTGTAATCCCAGCACTGGGGAGGGTGAAGCAGGAGGATATCTTTGAGTTCGAGGCGACCCCAGGCTACACAGTGAGACCCTATCTCAAAAAAAAAAAAACCACATGCCAGGGATTTAGCTCAGTGGTTCTGCCGCCTGCCTCACAAGCACAAGGTCCCAAGTTCGATCCTGGGTACAACCCCCCCCCAATATTACACACTCACAAACCCAAACCAAAACAACAATTACAAAACAACAATTACAAAACAACAACAACAAAAAGATACAGCCGGGCGTGTGGCGCATGTCTGTAATCCCAGAACTCCAGCAGGCTCAGGCAGGGGGATCACAAGTTGAAGCCCAACCCGGGCAATGTAGCGATTTTTATGTCTCAACATAAAAAAATGTAAAAAGGGCTGTGGATGTAGCTCAGTGAAAAGAATCTAAAAAAAGTCAAAGACAGAAAATAATAAAATAACAAAAATTTTAAAAAGCAAAAAAAGCCACTAAAAAACCAAAAAAGAACCAATGAGCCAACTGGATATTCTCAACTGGGCTCAGACCCCGCCCCAGGTCTAGCCCCGCCTCCGGACGCACTAGGCCTCGGCAGCGCTCACCCTCGCGTCACTTCCGGGGCGGTGGCGAGAGCGAGGTTCACTTCCGCCCGTAGGGGAGAGGTGGCTGCAGTTGCAGCGGTGCAGGAGGCTGGGCCCAGACGCCCACGGACCGACTGACGTTAGGGCGGGCGGACGGGAGCCATGGAGCGCGGCCCCGGGGCCGGGGGGCGCGGGCCGGGGAGGTGAGTGCGGGGCAGGGGCAACGGGACGCCCTGCGTCCCAGCCACTGCCGTTTGGGGAGCTTGGCCAGGCTGCGCGGCCAGGGCAGTCGGATCGGACGCTCCCGAGAACCCCGCACTCCCGGGCGGTTGCGGATCCTGTCCGGAGATCCCAGACCTGGGATGGGGTCCGCAGGCTAGTTTTGCGGACCCGGGTGAAGCCCTGTCCGCCGTCCACACAGCCCTCGGTGTGGAGCGATCGCCCACTTTCCTGGGAACGTGGCCCCCGCCGTGGGGAGTGCCCGGCCGGGCGGCGGACTCTGCTCCTATCCCGGATCCTGTCCCCAGCCCCTTAACCGGGGCTCCCCGTCGCATCCCTCCACAGCCATCGTCATGCGTCTTCCTGCCCGTGGGACCCCCGAACAGGGCTGCCCCCTCTCCAGCGGTTCTTCAGGTGCACCCAGAGTTCAGTCCACAGTTCTTCACCTGTGGTTTCCACCTGGGCCCAGGGCTCCTCTGTGGCTCCTCGTTTCCTCCAGGATGAAGTTCCGACTCCGCAGCTGGGCTCTTGGCCCTGGCTCCCTCTGCGACCCTTCTTTCTGTTATACTCTGTCCTAGCCAGGAGCCTGCAGTTTCTGGAACTCGCTGCCACCTGACCACTTTCTGTGTACCTTCCTGCAGGGAGTTTGACTGGCTGGGTGAGGTCCCATGGCCCGCAGTCCTATGTAGGTCGTTTAGAATATATTTGGCTGCTTTTTGGCCCTTTTAATACTGGTGCCCACTAGGGCCTGGCTGAGGGCTGCACAGTTGTGAGCTTGTGGTTGCAGTTGTTGGGGTTGTGGGTGCCCAGTGAAAGAGCTATCATGGTGTATGCTTCCCACCCAGACCCATCTGTGACACGTGGGAGGTCCTAGGAAGGACCTAGCTGACCCCTGGTATTCTTCCTCCTGCAACTTCCCCTCTTCCTGAGCCCCTTACCCATCTGTTCAGCAAATGGTTATTGTGCTAAAGTACATACCTACTGGTCCTGCTCACATGGAGTTGTAGTTGAGGGGTGGGGATCCCATTAAACACTAAATCCAGCTGTGGAACCATGGGAGTGAGGTCTGACGGGGGTAGGATGGACAAGGATGGGCTAGCAAGGTAGGGGAGGAGGTTCTCAGCAGGGAAAGTGAGGCATCCTGAGGCAGAAGGAGCTGTGTGAGACGAAGAGGTAGGCTGAGCTGGGCTGTGTGGTGAGGAACATGATCTGGGAATAGTGGGAGGCCACGGGGATACCCTCTGCGGGAGATGGCGGGATGCTCAAATTAGTGCTGTGGGAAGACTGCTTGGCTGCTAGGTAGAATGGCCTGGAGTGGGGTGATGGTTGCTGGGGGGTGACCCCCCCCAAGGAAGGAGACTGTTGCTGCAGGACAGGGAAAGGTTCCAGAGGCAGGGACCAGGTGGTGGCAAACAGGTGGAGTCAGCAGCAGGCCCGGGCATGGATTGGATTGGACCTGGAGGGTGCAGAAGTGTCAGGGATGACACCTGTGTCTGTAGCTTTGGTCCTAGGGCTATGTCCAACCATGTCATTCTCCAGGGAGTTAGGGGCCTCCTAACTTCCCCCTGATGCTCAGCCAGGCCTTCCATTCAGATCACAGAGCCCTTCTAGCAGGCCACTCAGCAGCAGTAGAGCCTTACCTACTGGGCCCCTATCCCTTTGGGGTCTTTTTTTTTCTTTTGGTACTGAGGCTTGAACTGAGGACCTTGCACTTAAGTGGCAGGTGCGGCACCATTGAACTTTGGGTTTTTTTGTGGGTTTTTTTGGTACCAGGGGATCGAACTCAGGACCTTGCACTTTCGAGGCAGATGGTGGAACCACTGACTTAAATCCTTTGCCCTTTTGGGGATATTTTGAAGCTGACACTTCTCAACCTTGACACTGTGGACATTTGGGGTCAGGTCATTCCCTGTTGGGGCAGTTGTGGATGTTACGGGGTACAGAGCAGCATCCCTGTCCTTCACATACTCCATGCCCTCAGTTGTAACTTCCACAAATGTTGCCACACATTGCCCGGGCCCCTGGGGGGCAGGACCACCTCTTTTTGAGAACTGGTATCATAGACTTCCCCTTCTGAAAAGTCTCCCATGTGAGATCTGCTACCTGCATGGGAGTTTGGGGCTCAATGACTCTGTCCTTACCCCTGCCCTGGCTTTCACAGCACTCCTTCCTGTGTGCTCCTGGATCTTGGTGACTGGGTGTGTCTCTCTCCACCCCTGAGCCTCACATCTGAGGTCTGGAGGGTACATATCTGTGGGCTGTGAGGGCCTTTGTCCCACAGCAGATCTTCCAATGCTGTGATCTAAAGCTGAGTGAGCCTGGGTGTTCTCTACTCCTGTCCATAAGGGAAGGTATGGTCAGTACATAGGTTTTTCTCAGATTTCCATGTTGTCTTCATACCTGTGTGACTGGCAGCTTCCTATGCAAAGGAAGTTGCTCTGGGTCCTTAACTGTTGTCCACCTAACACATTTAACAGCTTCCTGTAGAAAGGAACATCTGAGTTCTTTTTCTAAGCCAGGCCCCTCTTCCTGGTTTTACTCCCTCATTTGCACCCTGAGGCAAGTGGCACCCACATTTGTAGATAAGGACACTGAGGCCAGGAGGGTCACAGAGGCCTCAGGCTGCAGCATTAAAGCAGCAGGCCCAGGCTCCTCGCCTGACCCCACCCCTGACCTTGCCTGGCCTGGCCCAAGCACAGGGAAGAGCCATTGTCCAGGCTCAATGGGGCCTTCCCAGCCGGAGATGTATCCTGCCTTTGTTTCAGGAGCCTTTGTTTGTTGTATTTCCTCTGTGGGTAGCTCTGTCTACTGACAGTCTGTGAGCTCGTGGGGCCGTGCTGCAGGAGGGGGGCCCATGTGCTCTGCGGTTCTTCAGTCTGAGACTTGTGCCCTCATCTGAAGATGGCCAATGAGTCCTTGAAGGATCACACGGAGATGGGTAGAACAAGGGTCTGGGTAGCAGTGTGGACAGAGGCCTGGGAGGGACAGGATCTTCCTGGGCCCAAGGCAGGGAAAGTTTACTGGTGAGGCTGAGGTGGGCTAGGGCTCTGAGGGCTTTGCCCTGTGCAGGTGACGGGCTGAGGGCAAGGTTGGGGATACAAGCCTTGGAGGGTCCTCCTGTCGAGGGTAGGCCTGGCCAGCGAGGCCAAGGGGGTTGCAGTCTGGACAGGAGAGGATGAGATGGGGCTGTGGGGATGGGCAGGACTCAGGGCTGCCCCTCCTTACCTGGCGTGGTTGGGTGGGTCCTGGCCTGTGCCCCAGCTTCCTGGAAGAAACCTGCCCCATGTCCCCACAGGGTTTCCCACGGCACACCATGGAGACCCGTGACTGCAAGGCTCCGGGGGGCTCGGCTTGGACTTCGATGGGGCTGGGCCACAGCCTCCTAACAGGGTTGTTGTTGAGGGTGGTGGCCGAGTGTCCAAGCACCTCTGCACCTCCCCTGCCAAGCCAGGCCCGGCCGTGTTGTTGGTGGGTGCCCTACAGGAGGCCCAGCGCAGGGCCCGGTGCCCGCCCGCCATGAACGGCTTGTCAGTGAGCGAACTCTGCTGCCTCTTCTGCTGTCCGCCCTGCCCTGGCCGCATTGCTGCCAAGCTCGCCTTCCTGCCGCCTGAGCCCACCTATTCACTGTTACCTGAGCCCGACCCAGCACCTGGCGGGGCCGGGGCTGCCCCATCAGGGACCCTGCGGGCCTCTGCAGGTACCCCAGGGCGCTGGAAGGTGCACCTGACGGAGCGCGCTGACTTCCAGTACGGTCAGCGAGAGCTGGACACCATCGAGGTCTTCCTGACCAAGAGTGCCCGTGGCAACCGTATCTCCTGCATGTATGTGCGCTGCGTGCCTGGGGCCAGGTGAGAGCTGGTGGGGTGCAGGGGCACCTGGCACCCTGCTCTCGGGCTTCTCTTCCCACCCAGGGCACGTGGTAGGGCAGGTGGTGGTACTGAAGGTCCTGAGCTGGGGTGAAAAGGCCAAGTAGCTGGCGTGGGCATGGTGCCTGTCCTCGCTCTCACTTTGTCTTACTAATCAGGCAGCTGCCCAGACTGGGCAAGAGCAGGCCTTCTGTCTGCTGCTGCTGAGAGATGGCCAGTCCCCTTCCATGTGCAGACCCCTTCCATGTGCAGACCCCTGGGAAGCTCCTTGGCGCCTCATCTTACTGATGAGCACAGAGGTCAGGGGAGGAGACGCCTTAGATCTCCCCAGGTGACTGCTGTGGCCTGCTCCCCAGAGCTACCTACCTGGCCCAGCCCGAGGTGGGTGGGGTTCTCTCTGCCAGGTCCTCTCTGAGCCTGAAGGGCAGGCTGTTAGCTTCCGGCCAGGTTGCAGGTGTGGGAAGCCGCCCATATGCAGGGCCAGCCCAGTACTTATCCTTGGCCTGACTTTGGACAGGCCCTAGTCCCGCTGCAGGCTTCATGGGGTGGCCATGGGCCTTCTGTGCATAGGGCTGGCCTTACTCATTTGTTGGGGGCCCGGGTGGGTCCCCTATCTCACAGCAGTGAAGTGTCCCTTCCTTGAGAGCACACAGATGTCACGTCCATGGCCCTGGCTTTTGCCCCGGAGAGGCTCCGAGCAGTAGCACCAGCTACCTTGGGCTGCTGAGGCCACTGCAGGAGACCTTCTGCAGCAGAGGTGGCCACAGTCCCACAGAGTTGGTGGTGGTGATTGCTGCAACTTGCTGAGCTCAAGGTGCATCAGTGTCCCTTTCAGATGAAGGCCCAAGGCCTTTGGGCTATCACAGTGGGAGAAACCCAGGCCACCTGTGCCCCCAGCACCCCTGTCCCCTTGGCTGTGTGGCCTTGTGAGAGGGGAGAGGATGAGGCAGCGGGTGCCTCTGGCTGCCAGGAGGGACTGTCCTGAGTCCTTTGCCCTGGGACAGCTCCTGGGCCAGGCCTGTGCTCCTGTCTCCTGACCTGTGCCCCCAGGTACACGGTTCTTTTCTCACACGGCAATGCCGTGGACCTGGGCCAGATGAGCAGCTTCTACATCGGCCTAGGCACCCGCCTCAGCTGCAACATCTTCTCCTATGACTATTCCGGCTATGGCGTCAGCTCAGGCCGGCCCTCTGAGAAGAACCTCTATGCTGACATCGACGCCGCCTGGCAGGCCCTGCGTACCAGGTGAGGCCACCTGAGGGGCAGGGACAGCTGCAGGGCCCCCTAGGGAGGTGACTGAGCTTCCCTGGGATGGAAGGAAGCCGACCCCAGGTCCATTGCTTGGTTAAAGGATGCTGGCAGCATGGGCTGGGTGTGTGGACACCCATGTCCTTGTGCCCGAGATGGGGCCAAGGGTCCTCCAGGCCTGGGGCTGTTCACAAGGGAGTGAGGGTCCATCTGCATGAGGACGTGATGATGAGAAGGGGTCCTTGGGGTGCAAGGTGAGGCTGGACCACTGTACCCAGGGTCCTAGGTGTCCTAGGTGGCCCTGTTCCACAGCCACACCCTGGTCCAGTGGGCGGGTAGGGGCTTCAGCTGGGCCAGAGGGTTCTGTCCTGTGGTTGGCCAGCTTTGATGCCAGACCTTTAGCCATGGGGTCCCTTGGTCCAGTACCTGCCCTCCTGGTTGCTAGGTGTTAGGCAGCACCCTGCTCACTTTCAGGTTGGTCTGTGTGGCGCGCTTGCTTTATGGCCTGACCAGCCTTTGCAGAGGGCAGCCCAGTCCTTGCCTCCTGAAGGTGGCATCTCAGCACCTGCTCAGGGCTGCCTGTCTCAGCTCCACTTGGCTAGCAGGTTTGACCCGCCCTGTGGGCCCAGGTGCAGCATGGGGAAGTCAGTTGCCCTGGGGAGGCACTGTGCTGGTCGCCATGGTGAAGCTCCAGGCAGTCTCAATGAGGCCTGGGGGCCTGGTCCCCTGACACCATGTTGGTACTGGGGACCTGTCTGAGCATCCCTTCTGCTCTGCTGCAGGTGCATGTGACCTCAGCATGCATAGCCCACCCTGTTCCCACTGCCTGGGGCACAAGTAGAATCTCACCCAGGTGTGGGGTATGTGCCCTGAGCTCTGTCCCTCTGTCTTGCCACCAGAACTGTCATCCTGGGACTGGCCCCAAGCCCACAGCTGGGAGATGCAGTGGGAGGTGGGGAAGGTTGGGCCTGAGTCCTGGGTCAGGGTCTCTGGAGGCCTGGGGAAGGAGGGTGTGGCCAGGACAGGTCAGGGTGCCCAGTCAGAGATGTCCAGGTGGCAGTTAGGTACTCCTGCTTAAAGCTGGGTGACAAGGCAGCACTGGTACTTAATAAAGTGGTGGCCATGGAGCTGGGGGGTCTGGGCCAAGGGCTAGAGACTGGTACAGGGAACCCTTGGATGGATAAGCAGGTGGGATGAGGCTGCCCAGATGTTCATTTCCTGTCCACCAAGTGTTCAACCCTGTGGGGCAGAGGGCCCAGTGGGTCCCTTTGTTTGTTTGTTTGTTTGTTTGTTTTTGGTACTGGGGATCGAACTCAGGTCCTTTCACTTGCACAGCAGCCAGCGAAACCACTGAGCTAAATCCCTGGCCCTAGTGGGTCCCTTTGTGGATCAAGAATAGGTGGGAGGGGGCCATGGAGCCGGTACAGTGCTGGATAAGTGAACCTGGGAGGTGGGCTGCACACCAGCTTGCTGCTGGTGGGATGACGCTGGCCAGGCAGGACAGACACAGGACCTGAGCACCTGTCCTGCAGGGAGAGGCTTGGAGGCCTCACTGGCATCCACCTCCCACAGCCCTGCCTCTACTGCTGCAGGGTGTCCTGCTGAGCCCCTCATCGGGCTCGGGGAGAAGGGTCCCAAACTGGGTGGAAACATCCAGTGACACCCAAGATGCCAAGGTGTGGGAAAGCAGGGCAGCCCTGCCCCTTGCAGGTGCACTGGGAGGGGCTCTCTGGGCAGGCAGTAGGAACAAGTGGGCCTGGAGCCATCCAGGTGCAGGGAAGGCAGGTGGTCCTGAGGTCTGTCCTGGTCGTGTGTGTGTGTGCTTGTGTGTGTGTGTGTGTGTGTGTGTGTGTGTGTGTGTTGGGTAGAAGTGACCTGGAGGGGCAGGTGAATTGCCAGGCCTGCCCTGCACCCCAGGGTCCATCAGGTGCATTCTTGGGAGCTTCATGTTTGTTTCTTTTTCTTTTTTGGTTTGTTTTTGTTTGTTTGTTTGTGGTACCACAGATTGAACTTGGGTCCTTGCACTTGCAAGGCAGGTGGCAGCACCACTGAGCTAAATCCCCGGGGCCCTGTTTTTGTTTGTTTTTTGAGTCAGGGTCTCACTATGTAGTTCAGGCTGGCTTCGAACTCACTTTGATCCTGATTGCTGGAATTTCAGGCATTAGGCACCATGCCTGGCAGGGAGCTTGGTGTTGTAGATGCTGGAGGAGCAGAGGGCAGAGCCAGGGAGCAGGGGACCCCGCCTTAGGGTGGGGCCAAGGCTGACCCTGTCCCACTCCCACCTGCTCCCCAGGTATGGCATCAGCCCGGACAGCATCATCCTGTATGGGCAGAGCATTGGCACAGTGCCCACGGTGGACCTGGCCTCACGCTACGAGTGTGCTGCTGTGGTGCTGCACTCGCCGCTCACCTCAGGCATGCGTGTCGCCTTCCCTGACACCAAGAAGACCTACTGCTTCGATGCATTCCCCAAGTGAGCGTGGGGCCTCACAATGGGATGGGAGTGGGGTGAGAGTGTAGGGGGGTGTCCTGGATCCCTGCACCAGGGGCCCCCAGCCCTAACCTGCCCTGCCCGGTCCCCCAGCATCGAGAAGGTGTCCAAGATCACGTCGCCCGTGCTCATCATCCACGGCACAGAGGATGAAGTGATCGACTTCTCGCATGGTCTGGCACTGTACGAGCGCTGCCCCAAGGCAGTGGAGCCACTGTGGGTGGAGGGTGCCGGACACAACGACATTGAGCTCTACAGCCAGTACCTGGAACGGCTGCGCCGCTTCATCTCCCAGGAGCTGCCCAGCCAGCGTGCCTAGGGTTGGCTGGTGACCCCACACTGCGCCAGGCCTCAGCAATAAGGCAGCTGCCTGGAGGACTCCCTTCTCCGAGGCCCAAGGGGCTGCATGTGGACCCCTGGGCCACCCAGGACCCCGCCCTGGCCCAGGGGCTACAGACAATGTGCAGGCCATAGAGCTACACTCCTTTTGGAAGCAAAGAGAGGTGAAAAATTAAAGATTTAAGATTTTAGGGTTCCTCTCCTCTTCCTTGGGGATTCTAGTAAGCTCCAGGAGGTGGTGGGTCCCAGTCAGGGCCTGGCTGCTCTGAAGAGACAGAGGTGGGGAAATGGGAGATGGGGCTGAGGGGCAGAGTTCCAGGGAGACTGGTGAATTAGGTCTCCAAAGCTGCCCTGGGCAGGGAGTTGCTTTGCTGGAGCCCCTCCTGCCCTGCTTGCCGGCTTCCCGCCTATGCGGTGGCCCCTACTACACAGGACCAGAGAGCCCACCCTGGACCCCAAGGTGCCAGGCTCCACGGACCAAGAACTCGGGCCAGGCCGGCACCTCTGCAAGCAGGAGGGAGCTGAGGCCGAGACCAAAGGAGGGTCGTGGCAAATGGGTGAAGTCCTGTGGTCCCCAGAGAGAAAGCTGCCCCTGGGGCTGGATCCTGGGAGTGCTTGTGTCTAAGCCTCAGTTCTGTCCTTACCCCACTGGACTGCTCAGGGCCTTTGACCTGAAGCCTCCCGGTCTCCCAGAGCTCCAGTACCCAGAGAGCTCTGTGGGCTCAATGGCATAAGCGCTAGAGAAGGTTCTACCCCTATGGGCCCTAGGCCATAGCAAGGAGGTCTGGATTCCCTGCCGCCTTCGCCTAGCCCTAGTTTGTGGCCCCTTTAAGGGGGGTGGGGCTTCAGTCTGGGGCGGAGGAAATGAAGGGGCGTGACCGGCCGAGCTACGGAGTAGACTAGGGCTGAGTCGGAAGTGACGTCTCGCGTACCCGGAAGTGGAGGCGGCCAGTACCGTGGAGGAGGCAGTGGGTCGGCGGTAAGTGGCGATGGCTCCCTCAGCTGGGTACCCGCCCCGGCCCATCCAGGCCTGCTTCCTTGGCTTTCTCATCGGCGCGGATCAAGGCCGGGTCTCGTTATGTCTGACCGGGAAGGCGCCGGCTGTGAACCGGGGTCACTTGTGAGGCCAGGAGCGTGTGGAAGGAAGCCGGGGTGACTTAGGAAGCGTGCATGTCTCCGGCTCTCGACAGCCCCAGGACCTTTGCATAGACTGCAGTTCCTCCGCCCCACGCTGTGTCCCTAGCATGGCTGACGTTTCCGTATGCGTCTACTTTCTCGTCTACTCCCTCCCCTCCCCCATCGTGTTCCCCTGCTGGGTGCCCCTACTGACAGCTGGTGCAGTGCAGGTCTTCGGGAACGTTGTCTCTGCCACCACTAGAACCTGTGCTGCCCGTGAGCATGGACTGTGCTGTTTTCAAAACAGCTGCTTCAAATAGGAAAGGTTTTCAGGTAACCGGTAAACAAATTTAAGGAGCCAGAAAGGAGTATTTAGTGATAACTTACAAGTGTTCTACCCAAACTAGGTGTGTTGTCACCTGTAATCCCAGCGGTTCAGGAGGCTGAAGCAGGGGATGGAAAGTTCGAACCTAGCCTGGCAACTTGGAGACTTAGCGAGACCCTGATTTAAAATAATTTTTTTTTTTTGGTACCGGGGATCGAACTTGGGACCTTGTGCTTGCAAGGCAGGCGACAGAACCACTGAGCTAAATCCCCAAAATTTTAAAAGAAGGCTGTAGATGTAGCTCAGTATAAAGACCCTGGGTTCAATTCCCAGCACAGAGGCAGAGGGATGGAAGATCCTCATTTCTGACCTCCAAAGTCCAGTTCTTCCCTGAAGAGGGGATAAACCAGTTTCCTAAGAAAAGTTTATGTGCACTCATCTACATATGTTCCTACAAAAGGCTAGGGGCTTTCCTAGAGCTCTTTTACTTGACATATCTTACTTAGTATTCTATACATGCAGTGGAGTCATTTTGTTTTAATGTCTGTTCAGCATTTTGTGTTTGTGTGTGGTACTGGGGATTAGACTCAAAGCCTTCACACTGAAACACAACACCAGCTCTTTTTATTTATGTATTTATTTTGTTGTTTGTTTGATACCAGAGATCAAACTCAGGACCTTGCATTTGCCAGGCAGGTGCAGGGCCGCTGAGCTACATCCTGGGCCCCTCTTTTTATTTTTGAGACAGTCTCACTAAATTGTTAAGGTGCCCAGGCTGGGTTGAAACTTGCCACCTCTTACCTCAGCCTACCAGGGTGCTGGGATGACAGATATGAGCCCCCAAGTCCAGCTGTCTGGACAGTATTTTAGGGTTTTGTTTTGTTTTTGGTACTGGAGATCGAACTCAGGACCTTGTGCTTGCCAGGCAGGCTTCGGCACCACTGAGCTAAATTCCTGGCCCTGCACAGTATTTTATTAGGGTTATAATTCACCCTATTTCTTGTTGGTAGAAATGTAGGTTCTTGGCAGTCTTTCATAATAAAGGGCAATGCTAGGTTGACTTTTTGATTTTTTATTATTTTATTTATGTGGTGCTAGGGATGAAACCTAGGGTCTCACACATGCACAGTGTATGCCTTACCACTGAGCCACACCCCAGCCAGTGGTTGACTATTTTTTATTTTTTAGCTTTTTTATTTTTTTTTTTTTGAGACAAGGTCTTTATGTAGTTCAGCCTGGTCTTGAACTCACTATGTAGCTCAGGCTGGTCTTGAACTGGCAGTGATCCTTCTGCCTCAGACTGTGAGTACTGGGATTACAGGTGTGCCACCATGCCTGGCTCAGCTCTTTTTTCTTTCCCATTCCTGATCTGGTTTGTTGAAAAAAATGGGGATTAGCTGGGCGTGGTGGTACACACCTGTAATCTCTGGAGGCTGAGGCAGGAAGATCCTTTCCAGTTCAAGGTCAGCCTGGGCTACACACTGAGACCTTGTTTTAAAAAGATCCAAAAAAGGGAGGGGGAAGTTCCTTCCATTTATAGATGAAATTGGCATTTTATTTAATCTTTTTGAGACAAGGTCTCATTGTGAAGGCCAGGCTGGCCTGGAACTCTTGGCAATCCTCCTGCCTCAGCCTTCCAAGTGCTGGGGTTATAGACTTGCGCTAATAAGCCTGGTTCAAAACTAGCCTTTTCAAGTTGGTAGTTGATGACTAGACCATAATCCCTGTAATGTGCCTTCCTGTAAACTCTGTGATAAAGAGCATCTGGACCTTGGTCTCTTACCCATGGGTGTGTGTTTGTTTACTGTTAACGACACCCACTGAGGTTTTGGGGTCCCTGGTAAGTCCACCCTGCTTTGTGGCAGTGCTCTCAGACAGAGGTCTTTCTGCCACCTCCAGGCTGCTTGGTGGAGGGACACTGAGCACAGGCCCTACCCACCCATGTATCTGTTCCCCGAGGCAGCGTCCCATCCCTGTGGCATGTCCCCTAGCCTGTTGCCAGAAGTGACTTCCAGCTCACCATTGTGATGTTTCCAGGACACATAGTTCTTTGCATCACTGTGGCTGCAGCAGTGATGTCCTAGCTTCACAGAGTCCTGGGCCCCACCCCAGTCACTTTACTAAGCAGACCTCAGCCATGGGTAGCAGAGAACAGATAGCAGCTCTGTGTCCCTTGGCCCTCCAGGTGGGGGAGCCCGGTGTGCAATGGTACCCAGAGTCCCAAGAGGACAAGACCTGCCCTGGGTGGGCAGTGGTGACAGACAGCTGCTTCAGGCACTGGCATTACTTATTCAGCTAGGAGCCTGTCCTAGGTGCTCCCAGGGTGCCATCCCATGAGGGTCCCCACACCCACGGGCCAGTTGGTCCCCATCACTGCTGGCTCCGGGTCATCACGTCTGTCCATGACGCTGGTCTGTACGGGGCCCACTCAAAGGTGGGGGTGCAGCTACTCTGAGGTTTCCATCCTCTTCCCTGCCCAGTGGGAACCCTGGGCTGCAGTGCTTCTTTCTTCCAGGCCACCACTCAGGTCTCTCTGTCCCAGGCCTGGCTGGAGGTTGGGGTGCAAGAACCCCCCCACCCCACCCATGAGTCTCTGGTCCTCCTTCCCATTTGGGTCCTGCAAAGGCTGAGCTGATCTTCACAACAGCCCCAAGCTGCTGTGTCCCCATTGGCCTCAAAAGAAAAAGCTCAGCTGGACTTGGTGGTACACTCCTGTTAGCCCAGCACTCTGGGGGGCTGAGGCAGGAGGATTGCAAGCTGGACAGGGCGACTTAGTGAGTTAACAAGATCCTGTGTCAATGAAAGGGCTGGGATGTAGTACAGTGCAAAGGCCCTGTAGGGTTCAATCCCTAGTGGCACACACAGACACACAAAAGCAGAACAAGCTGTGGAGACCCCAGCTGGCACATATAGGTGGCTCAGAAGTAAAACAGTGATGTGGTCTGTGAGTTGTGCCCCACTGGGTGGGCCCCATTGGAGTTTGGACTGCCCAGCACTCACTGAGCAGGCGCAGACAGGATTGTGGGTGTGGGTGTCCAAGAGAGGCTCAAGGGGAGCCCTGCCCCAGCTCAATAGGGGAGGAGCCCAACTGTCCTTAAAAATCTCGCTGCATGCCTGTAATTCTAGCTACTTTGGAGATTGAGGCAGGAGGATGGTGAGTTTGAGGCTCCATCTCAAACCCTCCAAAATATAGGGGGGAATAACGTCTCACCATTTGCCTACCTCCCCGTTAGAGTGGGACATATCTTGGAAAGGATGATGGCACAGTCCTATAAGCCTAGCACTGGGAGGCTGAGGCAGGAGGATCGAGTTTGAGGTCATCCTGGGAAATTTAGCAATTTAGTGAGACTCTTCCTCAAAAGATAAGAAAGGGCTGGGGACATAGCTGCACAACACAAAGGCCCTGGGTTCAATCTTAGTACTACAAAAAAGAAAAAAGTTTGGGGAATCAGGTGTGAAGATGTATGCTTGTAATCTCAGCTACTTGTACCCTGAGGCAGGAGGATTGGAAGTTGGAGGCAATTTAGCAAACTTGTCTCAAAAGTTTTTTAAAAGGAAGGGAGGCTTAGGATGTACTTCAGCGCTCAGCGTGGGGGACCTGGGCTAGGGATTCCTGTTCAGCAAGCCACAGCATTGGGCCCAAATGGAGGAACCTGGCCACCTGGCCACCTTTCACCCAATCTGTGTCCTTTGTCCCGGCCTGGTTTCTCAGCTGCCCCCCATCCTGCACCTGGGGCCACCTGCAGGCCAGGGTAAGGGACATGATCCTTGTTAGCATAGAAATAACTGCAGCCGGGAGTGGTGGCCCACACCTGGAATCCCCACTCCAGAGGCTGAGGCAGTAAGATTGCCTGGAGTTCAAGGCCTGAATTACATAGCGAGACCTTGAGACCCCCCTCAAATGCTGGTGAGCCCTGGAGGTGGGCACAGTTGGTTCTTGCTGCCCAGGGTGACCTCTGAAGAGCTGCTGTGCCACAGCCCATGACCCTTCACAGTCCCACAGCAGAGGCTGTCCGCAGAGGCCTGTGGGTGTTTGAGGACAGGTAGGCCAATCCTTGTGTGTGACCTGCCCACAGGGCACAAAGCAGGCCTCAGTGGTGCCCATGATCAGGGGTTTCTGTCCCCCTGGAAGGACAGTTCTGCTGGACATCGAGTAGCCACATGGTCCCTGTCATTCAGTAATGGATGCTGGAGGTTTGTTCAGCCTTTGTTCTGTTACGCTTCGTCTATACAGAGCATAATAGGGCCTCCTTGTGCGCAGGTATTGGGCAGAACCTTGGTGGAAGGGCCCCAGGGCAAGATGTCTTTAACATTTTGATAAATTTTGATCAAAGGCAACAAGAAGGCAGTGCATTGGCACAGGTCTGTAATCCCAACTATTCAGAAGGCTGGGGCAGGAGGATTCCAAGTTCAAGGCCAGCCTGAGCTATATAGCAAGACCTTGTCTCAAAACCAAAAAGTAGATTGCAGAAAGAACTTAGGCACTGATGTGGATGTGAGCTGCTGATGTTGTAACTGATCTGTTATTAAATTACTCTAGCCCAGGCTCATGTTTCATATTTAAATTTTTTTTGGGGGGGATTACCAGGGATCGAACTCAGGACTTTGTGTTTGCAAGGCAGGTGGTGGAACCACTGAGCTAAATCCCTGGCCTGTTTTTAATTTTTATTTTGGCAATTTTGGCATAATTTGAGACAGAGAAATGAACACAGGTATTATGGAGTTGTCCTGCCCCCAATCTGTCCCAGTGGTATGGAAATCAACCTGTTATGCTCTTTTTTTTTTTTTTTGGTACCGGGGATCGAACTGGGGTCCTTGTGCTTGCAAGGCAGGCGGCCGAACCACTGAGCTAAATCCCCGGCCAACCTGGTATGCTCTTTAACTATACCAGAGGCTGTTCTGGTCTTGTGGGTTCACCCTCCACAGCATGGTCCTTCTCAGCCTGTAATCCTCACATTCGGGAGGCTGAGGCAGGAAGATTTCAAGTTTTAGGACAGCATGGGCAATTTCATGAGACCCTGTCTCATAAAACCAAACCAAAAAACTATATATATTTTTAAAAACTTGTGATGGGCTGGGTATGGTGGCTCAGGGCTGTAATACCAGCACTTGGGGGACTGAAGCAGGAGGACTGCTGAGAGTTCAAGGCCAGCCAGAGCTACATAGTGAAACCGTCTCAAAAAACCAAAAAAAAACCCAACCCAATCTTGTGATGCTTTTTTTTCCCTTCCTTGTGATGCCTTTTAAGGCTTCAGAATCTTTCCTGATCTCTCATGACTGTGACCATCTCCAGGAGGACTGGCCAGAGGTTTTGTAAAAAGTCCCCTAATCTGGCTCGGCTTGGTGGCACACACCTGTAATCCCAGCACTCTGGGAGGCTAAGGCGGGAGGATGGCAAGTTGGAGTCAAGCCTGGACAACTGAGCAAAAGATGTCTCAGAATATAAAAAGAAGGATTGGGGCCGGGTGCGGTGACCCACTCCTGTAATCCCAGCACTTGGGAGGCTGAGGTAGGAGGATCTCTGAGTTCAAGGCCAGCCTGGGATACATAGTGAGTTTGAGGCCAGTATGAACTACATAGACCTTGTCTCAGAAAAAAAAAAAGGGCTGGGGATATAACTCTGTGTGGGGGCCTTGGGTTCAATCTCCAGTACTGGGTAAACAAACAATCCCCTGACCTGGGTTTAGGTAGGAACAGCCACAGGCAAGGTGCCCATCTCACACCCTAACAGGGTACCTGAAACCAACACTATGGGGCCTGTGATGTTGACTTTGGCCAGCTGGTGGCAGTGGGGTCCCCAGATCCCCATTGTCCCCTTACCTATTGTGTTCTAAGAAGTCAGCCTTGGGCACCACTGGACACAGATCCGAGAGTGTCTGTGTTGCAAGTGCACCCCAATTTATATAACTTCTGTCCCTGCCTGTGCCCGGAGAATGTGTGCACTGGCCCAGAGACCACCGGTGACATCCAGCTGCTGCGGGCTCCCTGCCTTGCTTTGCTCCAACAGCCACCTTTGAGCCCTGGGAGGGGCCATAAGGGAAGGGAAAGGTGACCCCCACTGACAAGTTTGAGGAAGTAAGGGCCAACTCCGGTGCCCTGCACTTTCCCAAAACCCTCTGCTCCTCTTACCTATGAGCAAAGGTGCGGTGCTTCATATTCTGGCCTTGATTTCCCCATCTGTAAAATGGGGTGGCACCTCCTATAGGCTTGCATTGAGGACAGGGTCCCAAAGTTCAGGCAGAGTGGTGGCAGGGCCCAGGGGACATACTGGGGTTTGGGGTGGGCCCAGGCTCCACGTGGGGGCTGCTGAGTGGCCAGCATGGCTCACAGATGAAGACCACAGGTGACCACCATGGTGACAAGAAGTAGACAGACTCCTGAGGCCCAGAAAGGGCATCTGTCAGGCCACAGGGATGGCACCTGCCTTGACAGGGCTCACCCTTGGGGCAGCAGGCCCCCTCAGCATCACCCCACTTCCTTGTGATCTTGGTGGTGTTTCCAGGCCTGGGGGTTCTTCCTGCTTCAGCAGCATGGCTGTCAGGCAGAGGCATCTTCAAGCCCCAGGTGGCTCCACCTCTTCAGTGTGGCAGCCTGCTGGACACTGAGCCCTTGGAGGCCAGGCCCACACAATAAACATCAGCAGAAGAAATGAAGCCTCCTGACTTCCTGTTTCCAGCACATGTTCAGGGCTTGGAGCTGGGGATGGGGGACTCACAAGGGCCTTGGTCCCAGGCACAGCAAAGAGGCAGAGGACAAACTCCTGTGGGTGGGGGCTGCCCCAAGTGACCCACCCTCTGGACCCTCAAAGACATAGGAGGAGCCATCCTGGAGGCTCAAACCCGTAATCCCAGCACTGTGAGAGGCTGAGGCCAGTGGTGGATCGAAAGTGCAAGTTTAGCCTGGGCAATTCAGCGAGATCCTGTCTCAAAATATAAAAAGGAACGCGCTGGGTATTTAGCTTGGTGGTGCCGCCGCCTGCCTTGAAAGTGCAAGATCCTGAGTTTGATCCCCGATCCAAAAAAAAAGGAAACATAAAAAGATGTAGTCCAGTGCAAAGGTCCTGAGTTCCATATCTGGTATCAAAATATTAAAAAAAAAAAAAAAAAAAGCAGGGCTTGGTAGTGCACACCTAATAATCCCAATACTCTGGAGGCTGAGGCAGGATGATCACGCGTTCAAGGATAGCCTGGACTACATAGTGAGCACTTGTCTCAAAAAAAAAAGTATTAAAAAAAAAGACTCAGGAGGCCAGCCTGGCAGGAACACTGACCACCAAGGTTCACCAAGTGCCCATGTGGTCCACAGATTTTACAGCACATAACGGAGGAAATGCGACAGGGGTGCCTGAGGGAGGCTGTACCCTCCCGCGAAAGAAGGCTCAGTCTGAACTTCATGAGACGCTGGCACCGACAAATACCTTGGAGTGGGGGAATTTGGGGGACAGTGGCCGAAATGATGGCAGAAAGGGCCAGGTTAGGTAGCTGCCGGAGCATGTGCAGAGGATGGTGACAGGCCGGGCAGGGGGCCAGGCCTCGTGTCCCCACCGTGCAGGGAAGTGATTGTGAACCGGTCGGCGGACGCCACTACAGATTCGCCCCCTGTAGGCTACGCTGGCCACTGCACGCCCTCCGCCGCCCGCGGGAGGTAGGAAGGGGTGGGAGCCTGGTCACTTCCGCGCGCCTGACCGCCCCCTGCGGATTTTGGGGGGGGGTCTCCAGCCATCTGCGTCCCCAATGACATCGCCACTCGTCTGTAACGTCGCGCGGACGTCCCTGGGGACTTTCAGAGGCCTCCACCAGCTGGCCTCAGTTTTCCCGTCCCAGTTGAAAGGTTCTTAGTCTGAGGGCGAGAAGCGACGTCAGGACTGCGGTGTCCTAAACTGGTTGGGGGGGGGGTCCCTCGCCTCCTCTTCTACCCTTACCATGGCCCTGCCTGGCCCAACAGGCCGCGCACGAGTAACTCCGGAACCCGGCGCCGAAAGAGGAACCAACGCGGGCCGAGCCGTGCGGGGTGGGGCTCATCACCTTCGGAAGCTCTGCCTCGGGACACTCAGTGCCTAAACCGGGAAGGTCCTGCGAGGCGCTGGGAATGGCGAGGGTGTACGCCACGGAGAGAGCGAGAGGTGCCGGGGTGCACAAAGCCGGGGCCCCAGGCCAGGAAAGAAGCGGGGGAAGGGTCGCGCACGTGGCTTGGGGGCGGGGCCGACGGCTCCGCACCCCCACCCTGGCCACGTGCAGATCTAAGTCCTCCCCTCCACCCCTGAGCGAACGGTGGCGCGCCCGGGGCCAAAGTGGAGGCATCCGGGGAGGGGGCGGGCTCCAGCCCGCCGCGCGAACCAGCGTGGGGTGGGCGCGCCGGTGAGGAGGCGGGGCGCGCGCCGCAGAGGGGGCGTCACGGGGCAGGGCGGGGCGCGCTCCAGAGGGGCGTGCCGGGGAGTGGGCGGGGTTCACTAGCCTGGCGCCCAGACCTGTTGGGGGTTGCCCTGGGAAGAGTTCCGGGCGCAAGGCAGGAGGGGGCGGGGGTCTCAGGCCTCGAGATCCAACGTGGAGGGAACGCGCGAGGAGTAGAGGACTCTGGCGCTGTCCGGAGCAGGAGGGGGTGCGCCGCGGGGCGGGCTCCTCCGGCCCGAGTTCCACCCCCGGTGCCCGCGCGCGCAGCAGCCGGGGTGGTGGAGGGCGCGCCGGAGGGGGGCGTGGCCTCGGCGCCCCGAGGGGGCGTCCTCCGGGCGGGGCTGGCCGCGGCCGCCCCCGCGGGCTCCGGTGCGTCAAGGGCGCGTCAGGCGGGGCGGGGCGGGCCGAGCGCGGGCGGCGGGCGGCGGCGGCGCGCGCCGGGCCTCCTCCTCCTCCTCCTCCCCCAGCACTCGAGCAGCCACCGCCGGCCGGAGGGACATCGCTCCCGCTGCCTCCGCTCCACCCGCTGCGCCCTCGCCGTGCGCACTCGCCCGGCATGTCGGCGGCTGTGGCCTGCGTGGATTACTTCGCTGCCGACGTCCTCATGGCCATCTCTTCGGGTGCCGTGGTGCACCGCGGGCGGCCCAGCCCCGAGGGCGCGGGCCCGTCTGCCGGCCTAGAAGTGCGGGCGGCGCGCCGTGAATCCGCCTCGCCCGGGACCCCGGGGCCACCTCCGCCGCCCTCCACCGTCCCCTCTGACCAGTGCACCGGTGGTGCCTCCGCCGCTGCGCCCCACCTGCTGGCGGCCAGCATCCTGGCCGACCTGCGCGGCGGGCCCGGAGCCGCCCCGGGGGGCGCCTCGCCCGCCTCCTCCTCCTCGGCCGCCTCGTCCCCGACCTCGGGCCGCGCCCCCGCCAATGCCGCCGCCAAGAGCCACCGCTGTCCCTTCCCGGGCTGCGCCAAAGCCTACTACAAGTCCTCGCACCTAAAATCGCACCTGCGAACGCACACAGGTGAGCCGCATTGCGATCTGGGGATGTGCGGGGGCGGCCTTCTGGACCCCCTCCCCCGCTGGGACCCCGAAACTGCGTGGTGCGTGGGGGGCGGGGAGGGGGGCGCGCCCGGGCCGCGGAGCCGGGCGGGCGGAGCCTCGGTGGGTGGGGCGCGCGGGGGGGCGTGGCGGCCATGCGGTCGGGCGGCTCGCGGAGGGGGCTCCGGCGGAACAGGGCGCCCGGCGCGATCGCGTGCTCGGTACACCGCCCCATGGGTCTGGCTTCTCAGTCCTTGTTCTTGTTTGTGTTCCGGTGTGGGCAGTCGGGATGGTGTTTGGAGTTTGCTGTTCTTGGGGTTTTTTACGGCTCTCCCCCTCCCCCAGCCTCAGTTTCCTTATCTGTGTAAAGGGTGGAGATCCGCGTCGCCGCCTCCCAGGAGGCCGCTCGGATTCTCTCCGGATGGCGGCTGAGCGCTTGGCGCGGGGCCAGGGTGTGGGGGGTTGCCCGGCACGTTTTCTTTCTGTTCTCTCTATTTTAACGAGGTGGAGGGTGCGGCTGGTAGTGCTCGTTGGGGCCTGAGCTTCGAGTTGGAGGGCCTGCGTAGAGGGGTCCTCAGCGTGTCTGCCCTCTCCGTACACCCTCGAAGAGGTGCGCAGCCTCGAAGTGGGGAGTGATCCAACCACTCAGTGGCCCCCGGGCAGTCTCGCTGGATGCCCACTGGTCTTGTTTTTGGTTGCCAGCCCCTCCCGCTGTGCCCCCGAGGATCACACCATCCGGTCTGGGGGTTGGAGTGGGTGGCGGGAAGGTGGATCTCAGTGGTCGGCCTGGGTCCTGAATTGGAGAATCTGTCCCGGGAAGCAGGGGTGGGGATTTGGAAACGAGCTATGGGACATCCTGATTCTGCCTCCTTTTAGTCGGGGACATAGCTGCTCCCCGTCTCATTTCTCATCTACAGAGGGCGCGGGGCCGTCTTTTTAGGGTCGTTGTGGGGTTTGCTTTGGACAACGCCATTCAAAAGGGAGCTCGATTTGGGGGCTTCTGTCTGGAAACCGGGAGAGTGCAGGGAAGCGGAGACAGCCCTGATGGCCAGCCCAGGCACCTTATAGAGCCTCTGACGCCAGGTAGAGTAGCCACAGTGTCATCCTGCGGTGTGAAAACCCACAATAGAGAGCAGAGGGAGGGCTAGGCAGTGGATTTCCAGAGTACCTGCTTTCCGCTCTTCCCAGTTGTCTCTCAGCCCTTGTCCTTGTCCCAGGGCCCTGGAGGCTCTGCCCTCCTTGAAGCCCAGGGGAGGACAGGACTGGGGCTGGAGCCACCACTTTCTGCTGAGAGATTCCTGGGTGTTCCAGGTCTGCAGTAGGGGTGTTTGAGGGCAGGGTCTGTGAAGGTGGCAAAGGAATTTTGGGGTTACAGAGGTGCTCCAGACTGCGATCTGAGGTGCAAGAGTACCTTGTCTCATTCTGGGTGAATCTGTCAGCAGTTTGAACAGCAGTTCGGTGAAGAAGGAACCTGCTGAGAGAGAGGAACCCCGACTTTCTCACTTTGCTTTTCTTGGTCCATCCTGCACTGAGCCCCTTTTGATCCTCACCGCACTGGTCTGGTTTGGTTTTCCCCAAACCCTATTCAAGTTCTTGGGTGGGGTGAAGGGGGAGACCAGGCCATCTCCAACCTTAGGACCCAGAGGAGTCTCCCTAAACATGTGAGAAGCAGGTGTCTGAGCTGGACCCAGCGTGTCCACATGGTCATCCCTGTGCAGCAGTGAGACCTGGCCGGGGAGGTGACGTCAGCGTCGCTGGGGGCTGGGTGCAGTTTTTCCCCTGCACGGGAGGGTAGGTCCTGGGTCCCCATGGGCGGGGGTGGTGGTGGGCAGCTGAGGAAATCTTGCCCAGAAGTCCCCATTGTAATAACTGCCTGAGGACGACTGAGGGCGGTCCTAGGACACTTAGTCCTTACCTAGGGTCCCTGGCCTTCAGGACCACTGTGCAGTTAGCAGAAAGGGTTTTGTGTTTTTTTTTACTGAAAGAGGCTTTTTGGTTTTTCTAGCCCCTGGAGGAAGGGAGGTGGCAAAGAGGCTGCATTTGTCCTGGGGGCATCCTAGGGTAGCTAGGGATACATCTGGTAGGAGCCATCGTTAGTCCCCTGGCTGTCTGCAGAGCCACCCCTGAGCCCCACAGGTTGGGAGAGAAAATCCAGCATTAGGGGAAGGACAGTCTGGCTTAGGTCCTTTGGACAGATGAACAGACTGAGGCCCACAGCTGGAGGCCAGGCAGTGTGAAGCCTTGTACACCATTACTGCTGCCCCATCTGGTCCCCCGGGGGTGAGAAGGCTGGAAGGGTCGGTAAGATGTTTTGTCACTGAGGCATTGGGGCACAGCCTGGCCGCTAAACCCCTGTGTTTGGCCCACAGCCCCTAGCCCTTCTGAGCGCCCCTGCGTGGGGCGGGGAAGGACTTTGGAAGCTGTGGGAGATGTTGACGCCGTTGCCATAGATACAGAGAGAAAGCCAGCAGTGGGGCGGGGGCGGGAGGAGAGGCTGGCTGTCGACTCCTTGCTCCTGAGTCCTGGAACCTCCTCCATTCCCAGAAGGCTCCTGGTCCCCCAGTGCCCAGCATAGTCATCTGTGTGTCTCTGGGGGTGTCCTACCCCCTCTCCAGAGACAGCACTCAGACCTGGGAGAGCTGTGATAACCTGGGACCTCCCCTCAGTGCTGAGACCTTTTGGAGTCAAATCTCTCTCTGGGTTGATGGTCCTGTGCCTGGCACTGCAGCATGCTGAGCAGTGTCCCTGGCCTCCTCCCACTCTAGGCCAGCAGCACCCCCAGTGTGACATCCACATTTGTCCCTAGACATCACTCAGTGTCCTGAGGGGGTTTTAGGGCCACCTGCCCCCAGTTACACCATTCCTTAAAAATCTTATTCACCAAGTTCGATCCCCTGTACCAAAAAAAAATCTTATTCATTTAAGTCTTAAGAGATAGTAATGCTCTTCTGTGTGTCAGGGGTGTGTGTGGCCCAGTGGTGACAGAGCCCAGCCCCTGTCTCCAGGACTCTTGAAATGGGCTCAGGGAGAAGGTGACAGTGGAGGAGGACAGTGTGCTTGGAGAAAGAGATTTCTCAGCCAGACCTTAGGCAGGGCAGGGAATGGTGTGTCCCAAGGAAGGAACAGCACTGCCGCCCTGGGGCAGGGATTTGGAGGTGGGGAGCCTCAGATCAGGCAAGGTGAAGGGCTGTGTTTAATCCCCAGGGCGAGGAATGGAGGCAGGCTCTGCTCTGCAGGGTAAAATCCGTTTATGGAGAAGGGATTAGGATGGGAGAGGGCTGGAGGGCCAGGAGCTGTCTGGGAGGAGAGAGGTGAGGCTGGTGACCCCACTTTTCTGATCTGATGGCCCAAGGGGTCAGCAGGGCAGTGGCTAGGACACTTTGCTGTAGAGGGTCCAAGAGGAGAGGCACATGGGGAAACTAAGCCCCGGAGGGGGAAGTACCCCATTACCTCAAGCCGAGCATTCTTGCCTCCACCCCAGCCAGAGCTGTGAGCTCAGTGAGGGTTAGGTGGGCAGTGCCGGGGCTGGCGGTGCCCAGGACCACCTCCGGCCCCTTCTTCTAAGGACAGCAGCTGAGACTGTCTGCAGGATCCCAGCTGTTGGGAGCGGGAGGGCCCCCCAACACTGCAGGGGGTGATAACTACCCCCCACCCAGGCTTCCTGATAAAGGGAGCCCAGATGGGCTGGGAGCTGGTGAATGATACCAGCCAGGGCTCAGGAGGGAGGACAGGCCAGGCCGACAGCTGGGTGGGAACCCTGGCCTGGAGGTGTGTCCCCCACATTCCCTTCACAAAAGTCCCTGAAAGTGCCAGTGTGGGTGAACGGGAAGCAGCCAGGGGTGCTTCACCACAGTGTGCAGGGTGAAGGGGCTCACTCGCTGCTGGTGCTCTTGCTGGACACCAGAGGGTGGTCCTCTAGGCCTGTGCCTCATCTCCCAGATGTGTAGTAAGATGCAGGGGTTCTGGCTGTACACTCAGCACCAATCCTCTACTCATTATGGGGGGGGTGTGCCACCTCCATGAAATGCAAATGGGACACAAGCTGATGCAGGGGTTGGGGGTCACCAGCAGAGTCAGGGGAGACCACTCTGAGGGTGATGCTTTGTGAAGGAGCGGACAGCAGCCCAGGCCAAGACGGAACTCTAGGCCCCAGGCCAGGGCTGGTGCTGCTGGGCTACTGCACTAGTCCAGGTACAGCTGGGGGGGGTCAGGGTGGAGCAGCAAGAGTGGCGCCAGGATGGATTCTGAAGGCGATGGCATTTGGGTGGCACATGGCTTGAGGGGAGATGAGGCATTTAGGGGACCCACCCCCCCTGGATGTGTCTGGCTACAGGTTTGGTGGGCACCGCAGACTAACTGTAAAGAGGAAGTGTCCCTCCCCCATGGTGCCCACCCCTCCCAGTGGGTGGACATTTGTGCAAGTTTAGGCACTGCCAGCCACAGCACCCTTCCTGCCCCACGCCCCCTAGACAGCCTCAGGAAGTCAGGCTGAGCTGCCAGACCCAGGGACCTTGCTCCCTGCCCTGGGGCCCATAAAGACCCAGCGAACCTGGCCTGGCGCAGGACCACCTCCAGGTCCCCCTCTGCTGGCGGCCCAGGACCTGGAGCAGTTTTTCAGGACGACTTGCCCTCCATTTTTCTGAGCCGGCTTGCCACCGAGGCTGCCCTGGCTGTCCCCAGCTCACCCGGGCCCGCCCGAGTCAGAGGGTCAAGTCCACCGCGGCTCCGCCCACATTACCCTTCCTGCGAGGTCGGTCCCCACTCGCCACATCCTCCTCCTGCGCCACCTCCTGCAGTCAGGTAGCTTGGAAAGGTAGAATGGCTGTGCTTGGCGGGGGAGGGGGGGGAGGTGGGAGGTGGGAGGGGGTTATCCCTGCGGCCTTAGCTGCGAGCCACCCCTATCTGCGACCCCAAAGTTAACTTAACCCCTCCCTACGAGTGGATCGTGGGAGACGGTGGCAGGACCCAAGCTAGGCATTTCGCGGACGAAAGGCCAACGTTGCGGGGGTGGGAAGCTACGCACCCCGTTACCGCCACCCACGTGTGCACGTGCGCACCCCAGCCGCGGCCGAGCTTGGGGCTGCGACTGGCAGGCGCCCAGCCTAGCTTGGCGACCCTCCCCCGAGCCCTGGCTTGAGCAGGACCACGTGAGCGGGGCGGCTAGGGCTCTAGGGCTGCGGATGTCGCCTCTGCAGCCGCCACCAACCTACGTGCAGCAGCTGTGTTCCCAGTGGCTATGCTCCCCTCCTGCCTCTACCCTGCTCGTGGCAAAGTGGAACTAAGGGGTGGAGGGCTGGGAGGGGGGGCAGCCCCCGCTGTGCTGAAAGAGGAAGTGAGCCAGTTGCTGGGGGAACCAGCCAGGGATATCCCCTCTCTCCTCTGCGCCCCACCTCTCCTGCGCCGTGCAAGATGGCGAGACTGCATGGCTGCCCCCACCACCACCCCACGCCGCGTCCCCCAGACTGAACCCCTTGGGGGCTGGATGAGAGTGGAGGTCCGTTCTGTGTCTTGTTGAGAACAGACCTTCGTAGCTGGGCATGGTGGTGGTGCATGTGTGTAATCCTAGCGCTTTGAGAGGCTGAGGCGGGAGGACTGAAAGTTCATATCCTGCCTGGTCACATAGTGATCGCTTATCTAAAATGAGAGATAGGAGAGAGAGAGAGAGAAAGAGAAAGAACATAACACAGTCCTGTGGGGTCCATTTCCTAGCAGGTGCCAAGCCTGCTTCCTGTATTGTTTAGGGGAGACCTGGGGTGTAGGACAGCTGATGGCCTTGGTGACAGTTGCTGTCTCTCCTCACTGCCATAGGCACCAGGTCTCCTCTGCCTGGGGTCTCAGCCTCATAGGGCCTGTATCTTAATGACGTCAGTGCGACCCGCAGGGACCCCCAACTACTGCCCTGAACGGAGTATCTGGTTTGTGTGTGTAGGCTTTTCTTTGGGCTCCTTCCTGGACCCCGTGGTGGCAGGTGCCCCAGCCCTGGCCACTTCTCCCCCAGGTCACCTTGAGGACTGCTCTGGCTTTTCTTGCCCCTTGTCACCTCCGAAGTCTTCTGGTCAGCCCCCCCCCGCCCCGTGGGTCCTGTTCTGGGGCCCACCCCTGACTCCTCTCACGTTCTGCTACCTGAATCCATCCCGGTATCTGTCCCCCATCGGTGGGCGGGTTCCCGGCCCAGCCTGGGTCACTTCAGCCCGCATGAGCTGACCGCCACCCTGTCCTCCCTGTGGGTCCCCTGAGGCTAGGCCTTGGGGCCACTGGGACCAGATCCTACTTTCTCTTTTCTCTGTCTACCCAGTGTCACCAGGGACATAGCGCGCGCGCATGAACTCCCTTGTCCGGGAGTCCCCGGCATGGGGAAGGCAAAATGCTCGGGAGTCTCAGCGTCCCGGGTCCCAGGTTCTGGAACAGAGTGGGGAGGGGAAAAGTAGGGAGAGATGGCAAACTGACCCGTGGCTCTGGGGGGTGTGGGATGAGCGAGGCGGGGGGGGGGGGACGGCAGGGGGAGGGGTTTGCGGAGGAAGTTGCGGGTTGGCTACCGCCCGAACCCTGGGCCACTGTTCTGTGGGGGCAGGGGGAGTCCCGCTGGCCTCGGTTGCCAGGCCCTGCCCCTTATCGGGCCCCACCCCTCCCGCAGCCAAACTTGTGCACTGTGACTCTTGAGTTACATCCATGGCCCTTTTTTAGTTTTTACTTAAGATAGTCTCCATAGGGCCGGGGATTTAGCTCAGTGGTTTCGCCGCCTGCTGCGAAAGCGCAAGGACTCGAGTTCAATCTCCGGTATCCCCCCCCCCCAAAAAAAGTCTCCATAATTTGCCCAGCCTGGAATCCAATTTGCGATCCTCCTGCTTCAGCTTCCCAGAGTACTGGGATTTTTCTTTTTTAAGACAGTGTCTCACTATGTAGTTTAGACTGAACTTGAAATCACTATGGAGCCCAGGCCTCAAACTCGTGGCGATCCTCCTGGTTCGACCTCCCCAGTGCTGGGATTAAAAGCATGTGCCTGGGCTGGGGGATTTAGCTCAGTGGTGCCGCCACCTGCCTCGAAAGTGCAAGGTCCCGAGTTCAATCCCTAGTACCCCCCCCCCCCAAAAAAACGTGTGCCACAGGGACTGGGGATGTAGCTTAGTGGCGCTGACCATGCCTGGCAAGCACAAGTTCCAAAGTCTGATCTCCAGTGGGTGGCGGGCATATGGCACGCTAAAACTAGGGGACCCTTTGGAATGTGATAGGGTCCCACTTGAATGAGGGGGGAGGGGAGGCGCGGGCTTGGGATCCATGAAGCCTCAGGCATCTCCAAGTTCTACCATGGCATACAGAACCGGTGCTGCCTGTTTCCGAAGTTTGAAGGATGGAAAGAGAAGATGTTCATTAGGGCTCGTTTTGGGGCTCCTGGAAGGTGGGTGGGAGTTGAGTTTGTTGCAATTTGCTCTTGTTATTATTCTTGGCAGTTTTGTGGGGCAAACCCAGGTAACCCACACATACTTTCTACCACTGAGCTGCACCCCAGCCCAGTTTTCAAATTCACACACCTTTTTAAAAAATTTATTTTTATTTTTATTTTTTGGTACCAGGGATCGAACTCGGCTCCTTGTGCTTGGGGGGCAGGCGGTGGAACCACTGAGCTAAATCCCCGGCCCACGCCTTTTTTTTTTAAAGCCTCTAAACCAAAGGGGCTGCCCTGGGCAGGGGTGCACACAGGAGGATCCAAGGTTGAATCCAGCTTGGGCAACTTCGTAACTTAGGGAGAACCTGCCTCACAATAAAAAAGAAAAGGCTGGGGGTGTAGCTCAGTGCTAAGGCCCAAGGTTTCATCCCCAGTATCGCACAAAAATGAAAATGTTAAAATGAAACAGCGGTCTGGATGAGCCACGGGGAGCCCATCGGGTCATATGGGCACTCCCTGGTCCTTCTCTCCTCTGACCTCCTGTCTGTCCTTGTCCAGGTGAACGGCCCTTTGCCTGTGACTGGCCGGGCTGCGACAAGAAGTTTGCGCGCTCTGACGAGCTGGCCCGCCACCACCGGACGCACACGGGCGAGAAGCGCTTCCCTTGCCCACTCTGCACCAAGCGCTTCACCCGAAGCGACCACCTGACCAAGCACGCTCGCCGCCACCCTGGCTTCCGCCCGGATCTGCTCCGGCGCCCGGGCGCACGCAGCACCTCACCCAGCGACTCCCTGCCCTGTAGCCAGGCTGGCAGCCCTGCGCCCAGCCCAGTGCCCAGCCCTGCACCTGCTGGCCTGTAGGGCCCTGGCTCCACCAGACCTCGGCAGGGCCACCAGCAACAGGACACACCTGCTCTCCGGGGCTCCTGGCCAGGACCAGCTTGGGTCCCAGCCCTCCACCCTGCTCAGACACAGGAGGGGCCCGATACTGGACCTGGGTCAGCCTGCCGAGGGGGCCTGGAGGGGGCCGGGGACCTGGTCTGTAAATAGCCATGATTGTTAACTCTTCCCATCTGTTCCCAGGGACCTTGGGTGGCAACCGGCCAGCCCTCCCCTCCCCCATTGCCACCACCCCTGTCTTCCCCCAAGGTGAGGTTCAGGGGTGGAGCGGGGCCCAGGGGAGCCCCCTGCCCAGTGCGGTTACTGGGCCACCAGGCTCCTCCCTCCAGGTTGGGAAGAAGTCTGCACAGAGCCATAGCTGACCAGGGGTTCCCATGGGCCACTCCTGTCCCCACCCCACCCCACCCCACTGAAAGCCATTGGAGATGTTCAGGGAAATTGGGGGGTGCCGCCTGGCCACCCCCCTGCTCGGGTACTCAATCTCAGGTATCCACAGATGGTGCCCCTGGGAGGGGGATGCTCTGCACCCCAGGCCTGCCCAGGAGATGGGGAGGGGAGGGAGGGGCTGGAGTGGGTTCCCCAAGGAACGCTGGGATTCCCTTTGGGGCGAGTGAGGTGGGCAGTGGGGAGGCAGGCGGTGTGTGAATGCTGGTTTATTTATTTTCCTGGCTCTGCTGGCACGGGGTGGGGGTGGGAGCTCCCCTTCCTTGGTCGTGCGTGCGTGCGTGCGTGCGTGAGCGAGCGTGTGTATGAGAGAGACTTAGAGGGAGATTGGGACAAGGGTCCCTGCTTCCCCGCTGGGGCAGGGTCTCTGATTTTGGCCTTTATGGCACTGTGACCGACAATCTTGTACAGGAATCTCGTGGCCATTAGGGTGGATGCACTGTCCTTCCTGTCCAGAAGCTGGGTAGTAGAGCCCGAGGGGCAGGCATGGCAGGGCTTTAAAGAGTCGCTTTCCTGCCCCTCAAATCCCTGTCCCTCAGGGGTGCCTGGAAGTGGCCCCTGGGCCCTCAGAGTGCCAGCAGGTGAGCAGGCTATTAGGCCTGCTGGGTAGCTCTTTTTTTTTTTTTTTTTTTGGAGTGTTTTTTCAGGCACCAGGTCCCTTTCTTGTTCTGGTCCCTGTGGGTGGGCCATTGTCCTCAGGGGGTGAGTGTGGGGGAGGGTCCCTAGTCTGGACATGGGGGTGGGAGCTGAGTTGCTGCTGTGGCTTGGATTTCCTTTGAGGTCGGAGGGACAGAGGACCTCCCCCACCCTGGAGAGGAAGGGGACCCAGGTTCCCTGCCCAAGACCTCCTGGCTGTCTGCTGGAGGAGGTCTGGAGCACTTGATTGGCTTTCTCAGCCTTCCTGTCTCCTGACTGGGGGGCTTTAGGGTCTGGGGGTGTTCATCTGTGCCTGCCTGATCCATGCTGTGCCCAGGGGGGCTCCAGGGATGGGTCCTGGGGACCTGGTGGAGGGGGAAGGGCCTGCCCTTCTGGAGCTGGGCTCCGAGGGTTGCGCCCCCACGTCTCACTGTCAGGGCTGCCCAGCCTCCAGTGGTGGTGTTAGTGATGCCTTAGTCCGTGGGCGGCGAGTTCCCTGTATCTTGGATGTGTCCTGCTTGGGCCCAGCGTGTCCCTGTGCCTGCCCTCTGTAAGGGGTAGGACTGCTATTCCAGGTCCCAGGAAACACACAATAGCGGTGTCCTCGACCCCTGCTGTCCAGGGTTCACTGGGACCTGGTCCCATGTGTGGCCTCTGAAGGGTGGGCAGGAGGGACCCCAGGGGACATGGGCTTTCCGTGGGTGGCTCCCCTCCCTCGCCCTGCCTGGGCTTTTCCTTGTATTTAATTAATTAAACCCTTTTTTAAAGCCTGCTTTTGTCTCTGGTTTGTTCCCGTGGGTGGCTCCTAGTCTGGATTCTGGGCCCCAAAGGCATCCATCTGGGGAAACTGAGGCAGCAGGCTGCATTATCTTGGAGTGTTGTGGGGGTCTTGGCTGGGACAATACTGCCTCCCTCCCGCCCCTGCCTGGAAACCCAAGCAGCCCATGCTCTGTGCAGTGTCACCCACGCGTGCGCAGCTGCGCCCCCCACCCGCCCCGTTACCCAGCAACACCCCGCTGGAGCGTCTGCCGCCCCCCCTCCGCCTTCCGGCGCCAGCCGGGCCGGGGGTGGGGGTGGGAGTTGTACCCTGGCCCCCCCCACCGCCCCGCACAGGGGCGTCACATGTTCACTTCCCACGCTCGTCAGTGCCCAGCCGTCTGCGCAGCTCAAGTACTGAGCCCCCGATGTATGCCAGCTCCCAGTTGCACCCCTGGGGGCACCCAGAAACCGATGAAAGCGAAGGTCCCTTCCTTGGGAGACAAGACACTGCAGACCCCAGCGGTCGGGTCCTGAGCCCCAGCCACCTGCAGTCCAGGAAAGCCACTGGCCCGCCGCCTGGTGGCTGCCTCTGGTACTCCCCCCACCACCACCTTGGTAGCCCTCAGGTGTCTGGAGGACTACTCCCTCTCTCGCCTCCCCGCCAAAGATTCTCGGCCCCTGCTTCCCTCAGCCAGCCCTTTTCTCTTTCGTTTTGCAACGCTGCGGCTGGAATCCAGGGCCTTCACACTGAGCTACACCCCTAGCCCTTTTTATGTATTATTTGGGGACTAAATTGCCCAGGTTGAACTTGAGATCCTCCTGTGTCACCCTTCCATAGTGCTGGTATTACAGGCTATAGGGTTTTTTTTTTAATTCCAGGGCATTTGCACTGAGCTACATCCTTCTGCCTCAGCCTCCCAGACTACAGTGTGAACCACCACGTCCGCTTCATCTAAACTTTATTTTTGCTGTGCTGGAAATTGAACCCAGGGTCCTGCTCATGCTGAACAAATGCTCGCCACTGAGCTACATCTTAAGCCTCTTTCGTTTTTATTTTGATAAAGTGTCTCCCTGCGCTGCCCAAGCTGAGCTCAAACTTGCAATCCCCTGGACTCAGCCTCCCAAGTGGCTGAATTTAGAGCAAGCATCCCCTTGACTGGTTTCATCTTCCCTTTCTGTCTGTCCTCCCCATAGCAACCATCAGAGGGCGTCTGTGAGCCCGAGTCAGGACCCAGCCTTCCCTGGCTCCCACCTCCATCAGAAGGACGCCCAGTCTTCCCTGCAGGCTACAAGGCCGTGCACGACCTGACCCGACCTTCTCCTCCCCTCCTTCCTCTGCTCCACCCACAGGGGCTCCTCACCACTCCTGCACTGCACCAGACTGCTTCCTGCCCCAGGGCCTTTGCATTGGCTACATCTGCCTGGAATGCTCTCCTGCCGGATTTTCAGGGCACTCCCTGCCTGCCTCTGTTCCAGTCTGTCCAAAAGCTGCTCCCTCATGTAGGGCCCATACCCCCACTCTAAATAGAAGTTTCCTTAGAAATGGTCAGCATGCACATGAATAGACACTCGAAGTTATTATGGCCATGCAAAAGTGCCAATGAGATAACAATTCATACCTGCCAGGATGGCTAGCAGCCTAGCATCCAAAGACCGGGCACATCAAGTATTGGGGAGAAGTGGAAAAACTTGACCTTCCCGTGCTGCTGGTAGGCATGTAGCTTAGGCAGCTGATCTGGGGAAGAACCAATCTGTGAAACAGAGTCACCACATGGCCCAGCTCTGCCAGGGCGGGAGCGAGGCTGTGACACAGCATGGACGGACCCTGAGGACACGGTGCTCAGTGAGAGATGCCAGACACAAGATGCAGCGTGGGCTCCACAGACAGGAAATACCCAGGACAGATGACTCCAGGTGGACTTGTTGGTGGCAGGGCTGGGGAGGGGGCAGGGGTGACTGGTCATGAGGACAGATGACGCTTCCTTTTGGGGTGATAGAATGTTCTGGAATTGGAATTAGATATGATGGCTGTACAACACTCAGTATACTAAGTGCCACTGTTTACTTCCAAAGAGTGAGTTTTATTTTGTGAATTTCACCTTGGTGAAAAGAAGCCTTGAAATGAGTGGGACAAGATGGGATAGGGCTGGGAGGAGGTTTGGTAGTGAGCACCTGCCTAGGCCTCTCAAGGTCCTGGGCTCCACCCCCAGCCCCAGGCTAGACTGTTCTGGTGGGAAGGCCCTGTTCTCACCCACCTCTACCTTCATTTCTTAGCACTAGTTGCAGTCATTAATGTTTGCACCCCAAGCCAGATGTGGTGTGCATCTATAGTCCCAGCTATTGGGTAGGCTGAAGCAGGAGGGTCTCTTGAGCCTGAGACCTGGAGACCAGCCTGGGCAACGTGCTGAAACTCTCAAAAAACAAATGTTACAACCCAGTTATTAAGCATTTACTGTAGGATTTTCTCCACCGAGTTAGATACCCATTGATTTGAGGATGAATTCATTTGTCATTGATTAGTTCATTCAACAGATCTGGGATCCTAGCATTTGGGAGGCTGAGGCAGGAGGATCCCTGAGAGTTCAAGGCCAGCCTGGACTACATAGCCAGATCCTGTCAAAACAAACAAACCAAAAACACCAAACAAACAAATATTAGTGTTGAGGTTTTTTTTTTAGCCGTACCAGGGATCGAATTCAGGACCTTGCGCTTGTGAGCCAGGTGTGGTGCCACTGAGGTAAATCCCTGGCCCTGTTGAGGGTTTTATATCTGGTTGGGTCTGGGGGTTATAAGGTCCTGACCCTCACCTTGTATCTAGCCCTCCATTGCTCCCCATTGCCCTCCTTGATTGGACAAGGAAAGCCCGCCACCTCCATGGGGTGCTTTTTGCTCCAGAGTTTGTTCAAGAAAGAGTCCCCACACCTAGGACACCACTGGTTTCTGGTCTTCTCTGCGTCCTGCTGCCAATGCTTTCATTTATTTAGTGTTTTGGTTTGGTTTGGCTTTTTTTTTTTTGGTGGCACTAGGAATCGAACTCGGGTCCTTGCGCTTTCGAGGCAGGCAGCAGAACCACTGAGCTAAATCCCCGGCCCCCTAGTTTGGCTTTTTGAGACAGGGTCTCACTATGTAGCCCAGGCTGGCCTCAAACACTCAGTGATCATCCTGCCTCAGCCTCCTTCCTGAGTGCTGGGATTACAGGTGTGTGCCACCTTGCCCATTGGGTTCAAACTTTTGATCCTCCTGCCTCAGCATCCCAGAGTGCTGGGATGACAGGTGTGTTCCATTACACGGGGCTGTGTTTCAGTTTGGAAGATCTTTCCATATCACTTTCCACAGGACTTGCATTTCACATTCCCTCAGAACACACCAGGATCTTCTAACTTCCTAGTAAGACTGCCTACCCCATAGGACTGGGAGCCTCCCCATCCATGCCCTGTTGCCCCTTTGTATGATTAAGTGCCGGCATGGTATACAGTAAGTGCTCAATATAACAAAAACTTGAGTGAATTCGGACCTGGGGATTAGACTGCTGACAAGAGTTGTGGTACAGCCTGGCATGGTGGCGCACACCTGTTATCCAGCTGTCCGGGGAGGCTGTGAAACAGGAGGATTGCAAATTTGAGGCCAGATTGGACTACTTAAAGATGATTTCCAAATTAAAAATTTTTTTAAAAAGGGCTAGGGATGTAACTCGTTTGAGGACCCTGCGTTCCATCCCCAGTATAGCAAAAGCAAAAAGAAACATATAAAAAATATAAAAAGTTGGAAAGATTTAAGGAATTGGTTGAGAGCCAACTTTTTTTTTTTAAGGTGGATTTTTCAGTGTGGTCAAGTGACACGCATGGGTGTCCTTTGGTAGGCCGTGTGAATACCAGCCCGCAGGACCCATTTCGTGCCGCAGAGGGCGCCATAAATCGATATGCTAACGAAATGCAAATAAATCCGGGCCCCATAGGCGTTTTCAGTCAGGCGCACCACGGACAGACCAGATGCCGCAGGGGCGTAGGATTGAATCTGTACCCGCGGAGGGTCGGGCACCGGCTCCCGACGGGGTCCTAGAGGACACAACTGGGGTACCCGGTGCCATCTAAATACTCTTTATGTTTCAGCGCATGGGCCTGCCGTTCACCGCAGCCTGGCGGGAGCAGGCGTTTCTGAGCAGGCGCGCTGCGGACAACCCCTCCCGGGGTCCCTTGCGGCGGCGTCCCGGGGGCCTCCGGGGGCCTCGGAGCAAGATGGCGGCTGGGGGGTTCGTGAGGCGAGGGTGGAGACGACAGCGGCGCCTGTGAGGGGCCCGGGGGCCCGGGCGGCTCCGGGCCGGGGTGCCGCCGCGGGACGGACCATGCTACGCTCCACTGGCTTCTTCCGGGCTATCGACTGCCCTTATTGGGCGGGGAGTCCTGGGGGCCCCTGCCGGCGGCCCTACTGCCACTTCCGACACCGCGGGGCCCGGGTTCCCGGAGCACCCAGCGGCGGCGGAGCGACGCCCCCGGCAGCAGGTAATGCCCGCCTGCCCGACTGGCTCGGTTTCCGGGCTGGCGTCTGGACTCTACCGCCGGGCTTGTCGGCGCCCATGTTCCCCACCCAGCTCCTCCCCACATTGCTCCCGGGCGACGTGCCCCCCGCCCCGCCTCTGGGCTTGGGTCCCCCCCTTCCCCCATCCTTGTGCAAGTGGTGGATCCTCCCCGAGTCTCCGTTTCTGCGAGTGTAAAATGTAAACAACGAGAGGACCTGTTCTTGGGGCTTGTCACAAGGGAAGAGTGATTAGGCATAGGCGAGGCGCGGAGTCCTGGGCCAGGGGAGCGGGTCTGGGAAGTGGCTGCGACCCCACCACGCGGGCCCGGAACGCCTCCTCGGGCCCCACGTGGCCGTGGCAACCCTTGTTTATTTCCACGACTCTTCTTCGGCCGCGCCTCTGGGCCTCTGGGTGCGGCCACCGCTGTCTCCAATAGTTGAGTCCTGAGGGTCTTAGGAGCACCTGCTGTACGTCCAGCCACTTGTCACACACGCCTGGACCGGAAATACATCGAAACCCGCTTAATTAGAACGGGGGTGGGCTTCCAAGGAACGTCCCACTTTTGGTTGGGCAGAGAACATTCCTGGACTGCACAGTTGCTCTATCATGGTGATTGTCAGTATCTTGGCGGCCTTGGTGACAATCGTCAGGTATCAGGCAGGATTTCATGTAGGAAGTGTGGAATTTGAGCTGAGATGGTAGGAACCCTGAGGATTTAGAGTGGAGCAAAGGAAGGTGACATCACAAAGAATGGCCTGGAGGAATTAAGGGTACTCTCTTTCACACTCCCTCTGATGACTCTCTGTCTCCCTTGGGAGTGGCTCTCCCCTTCCTTCAGGCCCTGATACTTAATTTATGTATGTTTTGAGACGGCCTGACTCTATCCCAGGCTGGCTTTAAACTTGTGACTATCTTCCTGCCTCAGCTGGCATGACATCCCTGCACCACTGTGCCTGGCTAAGGCCCTGATTTCACATATCTCAGGTTTCCTCATCTGATGTCAAACGTTCTGTCTCATGTTCTTAAAACAGTGATTCTTGGGATGGAGATTTAGCTCAGGAGTGCCACCACCTGCCTCAAAAACGAAAGGTCCCGAGTTCAATCCCCAGTACCAAAAAAAAAGAAAAGAAAACAAAAAAAACCAATGACTCTTGGCTGAGGATTTTCTAACATCAAAAGTGGAACAGTCTTGCTAGAGTTAGATCTCAGGCCTGTTTTCTTTACCAGAGAGAAGAGCATATGTTTCCAGTGTTTTCTTTTTGAGATAGGGTCTGTAGTTCAGGCTAGTCTTGAGCTCATTATGTAGCCCAGGCTGGTCTTGAACTCCTGGTGATCCTCTTGCCTCAGCTTCCCAAGTGCTGGAATTACAGATATGGGACATCAAATGTTTCCAGTTTTGGTTTTGGTTTTGGTTTGGTGGCACTAGTGATTGAACCTAGAGTGCTGAGCTATGCCCCTAGTCCTTCTCCCATTCCTTTTTGTTTGTTTTATTTTGAGACCCTATCTAAGTTGTCCAGACGGGCTTCCAACTTCCCATCTTCCTACCTTAGCCTCTCAAGTAGCTGGGATGGTAATAGGTGTGTGCCACCACACCTGGCTGTTTTTCAGTTTCTCAAGGTTCTCATGTAAATTTGCTGAGAACAGCTGCAGCTGCAGCCAGTTGTCACCAAAACCTTTGTGGTTCAGCACTGCGGGGGCCAGATGTTGGGGTTTGAAAGTCACACAAGAAGCAGGCCTCACTCTTTAGAACTTGAGGTGGAAGAGGAAAGATGGCACAATTCGCCCCCCTATAAGGTGGTGGGGCCAGGGAGCATGCACCAACTATGGTGTGCAAAGGTGGGGGGAAGGGGCAGTGCACATGGGAGGCTTCTTGGTGACTGATCCCCATATCATGAGGCCCATTTTCACCCTGTTGGAATGCAGTTTTTTTCTCTTCTTCTCCTTCTCATTTGCTGAGAATGGAACCTGGGAACTTGGCATGTGAGGCAAGTGGGCTACACCCCCAGCCCTGTATTTTTTTTATTTTGAGACAAGGTCTCACCAAGTTGCTAAGTTACCCATTCAGGCGGGGCTTGAACTTGTGGTCCTCCTGTCTCAGCCTCCTGAGTGGCTGGGATTGTAGGTGTGTGCCACCAGGTCAGGTCAGCAAGTACAGTTTCTTGAGTTCAGAACCATCTGACTTCCAGGTTCCTGCCCACTTTAAGGAACAGATATCTTTTTTTTTTTTTTTTTGCCTTGCTGGGGGATGGAGCCTGAGCCTCCTGTATGCTGAGCAAGCGTCTAGCCACTCTGCAGCCCCTGTCTTGGCTCTTCTGCATCAGTACGGTGCCCTCCAGCCTTTGGAACTCAGGAGGGTGGGTTCCTCAGCTTCTCCTCTTCCAAGTGTTTTGATTATCTTTTGATACCACACAAATGGTCTATTAGTTTCCCAAAGGACCATTTTTGGGATTTCTTTGATGTCTTCTGTGCCCCCAGTCTCATGAGAACATGCTCCCCCCTCCCTGTGCCTCACCACGCCCACTGTGAGAATGTTCTGTCTCTGGTTACTTCTGGTAGAGGACTGTTCCTACCCAGGGCCAGGGCCCACCCAGCTCAGCCTATGTGGGGCTTCTGTGCCTGTCCCTTTCTCTGTGCTCACTGGACCACCCGGGACGAGGCTGGGGAGAGTGTATGCCCCGTTTCCAATGAGGCTTGGGAGGCCTGCAGTGAGATGGCCTTTGCCGTGTCCCCCTGGACTCTGCAGAGAAAGAAGCTGCTGTCAGCTGCTTCATTCTGCCCAGCAGGTATCAGTCCATTCTGATTTCTGCTTTGGTTTCTGGGATCCCCCCACTCTTCCCTGAGCACCTTGGTGTCCACTTTTGCTTCTGCAACAAATAATGAGGAAACAAACTCGTATCTTTGGCCTCTGAAGGGACTCTGGGGGCTCATTGGGGCGGTGGCTTCCCAGGGCTGCGAGCAGAAGGGAGTGCAAGTGTGGCACCAGCAGCTTACTGCAGGCACTACTCGCCTCAGCCCTGTGCTCAGCTTGTACATCCCTATGCTCACACAAGCTAGGTGCTGCTGTGGGGAAACTAAGGCTGGGTAAGGAAGGGCGTTTACACCACTGCCTGACAAGGGTGGGTTTGTGGGCTGTGAGGTAGCTGAGGCAGGAGGGGGATCCCTCCTGGGGAGGATGGCATCCTCTTAGGGTAGGGTAGGGGTTGCACAAGGCTGGGAGGCTGGAGGGGGGATTGGCTCAGGAGACGGACAGTGAGCATCACTGAGTTGAAGGGCAGGTGGGATTGAGAACTGTACGTGGGTCAGGGCTCAGCAGCCACCCTGAGCTGCAGGGCTGACGGACTCGGTTTCCTCTCCTGGCTGCTGTCCCTGGACCTGCTTGACTATTTGGGCCTACCTGGGTCTTGGAAGGTGTTTTGGAGGGAGCAGCCTGGCAGTACTCACCCCAAACCCTGGCTGTCCCTGTTCATCTGAAACCCTCTCCCGGGCACTTCTTGTCTCAATGGGGCAGTAGGTGAGAGGTGCATGGTGCAAGGGGGGATGTCAGGGCCCTGGCTGTTGTTCCTTTCATATCTGCAGGCCCACAGGAGCTTTCATCTGGAGCGTCCTGTCCAGTGCAGCTGAATGGGGTGACAGCCATGTAGAAAGTACACAGGGTTTCTGGACTGGAGGCCCCCAGGGTCTGGTTCAGGGTCTCAATCTGGGACATGGGCCCAGCAGGAACTGGTCAAGAATTGTTCTGGTTAGGGCCAGTTGATGGCATTGATTCCAGGGCAAGAAGTCAGTAGGAGGTTTAGCTCCAACACAAGGAGCTTTCTAGAAGAAATAGGATTTGGTAAGCAAGAGAGGAAGGGGTATTCCTGGGTAAGGGAGGGTGACAGGTCCAGGACCAGGTGTGTGGCTGGAGCAGAGGTGTATGGAGTGATAGCTTTGGAGCAGCTGGCTGGTGTCAAGGGCCCGGGGCAGGTGACCTCCAGAGTTTTCTAGCCCAGTGCAGGACCTGGCAGGTGTCCTGTTCCTTCAGGCCCTTTAGACACAAAGCCTGTGGGCTCCCAAGTCCTACCTGGTTTCCACAGCACATGCTTGGCAGGCTGTGTCTGTGCTCTGTGCGCATGATGGGGAGGATTGTCTCCAAATGAGGAAGCTAAGACCCAGAGGTCAGTCTCTTGCCTGGCATATGGGTAGGTGTGGGGTGGGCTGAGTGTGGCAGTCTGGCCACACCCCTGCCACTAGCACCCCTGAGCCTGGAGGTGCCCAGTGCCCAGCATGGGCCAGGCTTCCTGTTGGAGAGTTGAGTGTCCCTTGTGCTTCTGGAAGGTTCAGCCCAGGACTGGGAGAAGCCAGGGAGACAATGAGTTTCCTTCCTCTATGAGCTGACTGGGAACAGGAGGGCATGGCAGTGGTGACAGGCAGCCCTCCTGCCTCCCTGGTGCTGCAGTCACCGAGCTTCCACAGGGGTGGGGGGCAGTAGGGGCAGTCCCTGCCTCCATGGGTGTCTTTCACACCAAACAAGCAGCGGCCTCCATGGGCCCAGTTCTGTTCTGGGAAATGGGCAGCCACGTGGGCTTTCCTCCCACGGATGCTCTCCTTCCAGGGAGGACAGGCATGATTGTAAAGGAGTCCTGTAGAGGGTGTTGTACTTGCAGAGGCCTGTGGGGGTGCTCTCAGCAGCTGGCTCTCAGCATTAGGCCAGCTGGTGTCTCCTTGGTCTGGGTGGGAGCTTGACCTGTGGAATGGTCAGTCCCACCACAGACCCTGGAGCGATCATTCACTGTGGGGGGGGCCAACCTGGGCATTGTAGGGTGTAGGGCAGCATCTCTGGTCTTTGGCTACTGAGTGACATTGTACCCCTGTCCCACCTCCTTATGGCAACCACAGAACCCCAGAAGCTGCCAGGTGTCTGACAGGCCGCATCTACCCTGCCTGAGGATGCTGGTCGGGGCAGTCTCCTGCCAAGCCCACTGTGTTTTCTAAGTCCCTTCCTTTCCTGGAGCCTCAGTGCAGCTGCCCTTGCTCAGGACACACCTTGGCCCTTCCCAGGGGAGGAGCCTCCAGCTGGAGCTCAGCTCTGGAGTGGGTGGTCCTCTTGTTCTATTGTTCTGGTTTCTTGTAAAAATGGAACTAGAGGAGAGGTGCTGGGATTCTAAGGCAGTCACATTTTAAGAGGTGTGTTTGGACTGTCCCTGCGTCTGTCCTCAGTGTGTCTTGGAGCAGCAGCTGGCCTCTGCTAGTGGCCATCCTTGTGCAGACGCTGTCACTGGATGGGTCCTTTGTATGAGGTGCCTCAGTTCCTCCACCACTTCATCTTTGAAGCACTTCTTACTGGACTGGAAGTAGTGTTCAGTTTAGCAGCACTTGGAAGCACAGGACAGCCCAAACCAGTACTTGGCCGTGGGTGGAGGCACACACCTGTAATCCCAGCACTCTAGAGGTAGAGACAGGAGAAATGCTGTGAGTTTGAGACCAGTCTGGGCTATATAGTGAGACCCTGTTGCAAGAAGCAAAAACAACACAAAACCACTACTTAAACTAAGGTGGTTCTCTCATCTGGGACCTTCTGAACAGCCGGGGCTTTGAAAACCTGGCTTCTTAGACACATGCAGTGTTGCGTGCCTGTCATCTCAGCACTCTGGGAGGCTGAGGCAGGAGGATCAAAAATTCGAGGCCAGCTTGGGCAACTTAGTGACTTAGCAAGATCCAGTCTTTAAAAAAATAACAAAAGGGGGCTGGGGATTTAGCTCAGTGGTTCTGCCGCTTGCCTTGCAAGCACAAGGACCCCAGTTCGATCCCCAATACCAAAAAAAAGGAAAAAACCAAACACAAAATCTGGCTTCTTGGCCTGTCCAGCCTAGAGCAGGACCTCAGTGTTTACAACATGTAAGTGAGGAAGGCCTTTGTGTATCCGGCTGTTTTTGGTGTTTTGGGGTCTTCTGCTTAGTGTGGATGATTGGGCAGGGATCTCAAACTGCCATTGTGCCTCCAGGGTTGGTATATGGGAATGTGGGTCCCTCGTGTGCAGTGAGTGGAGGCCAGGGATTCGGCTCAGCACTGTACAGGGCCTGTGACACTCACCCAAGAATGCCCTGGAGTGGTGCTGAGGGGAGATCCTGGTGCAGGAACCTGCACCCAGCCTGTTTTTGTAGTACAGGTGGGGTGGGACACTGACCACAGCCTATAGGGACAGGTGGGAACCCTGTAGAGCACTGTTCTTCCCTGGGGTGGGGTCGGTGGGGACAACCTGCTTGGAGAGGCTCAGGGGACCCATGCTGGTGCCTTAAGTGTGAACCTTCCCAGCAGCTTCTGCCTGCTCCAGGGACTCACAAGAGAGACGCAGGTGTTATGAGCCTGGCCCACACCCAGTGGGGAGCAGACTGCCCCACAACAGCCTCTTGGCCGGCTTTCTGTGTGTGTGGATGCTGTAGAAGGCCCGTCGCATCTGTAGCTTTCCTCAGCCTCACTCATCCCTCTGCTCGGGGGCTTGCAGTGTGTGTGCTGTGTCTGTGTGCACAAGGTCTCCCAGTGCAGGGCAGGACATGTCCCCCCAGTATTCCTTTGTTTAGAACCACAGTAGGAATCAGGGGCTTCACAGGAAAAAGTGGCTGGGTGTGATGGTGCATGCCTGTCATCCCAGCACTCTGGGAAGCTGAGGCAAGAGGATTAAAAGTTAAAGCCCAGGGCCGGGGATTTAGCTCAGTGGTTTCACCGCCTGGTGCTCAAGCGCAAGGACCCGAGTTCAATCCCTGGTACCAAAAAAAAAAAAAAAATTTCAAGCCCAGCCTGAGCAACTCCACAATTTAGTGAAACTCTATCTCAAATTCAGAAAAGGGCTGGGGATGTAGCTCAATGTGAAGGTCCTGAGTTCGGTCCCCAGCACTGGAAAGACAAAACTAAAGTCACAAGCACAGGAGAAAGTGAAAGACTAAAAAGGACAGAAATTAGGAGGTGGCTGGTCGGGCCCAAGACGGGGTGCTTCTTGAAGACATCTCTGACTGTCCTTTCCTTCCTCAAGGGCCCAGGAACTCTAGGGTCTGCATGCATGGTGTGAGGAAGCGGCATCTGCTTGGGCAGTTCCAAGGCGTCTGGCCCACAGGCCTTGTGGATGCCCAAGGTTCTCTGAAGCAGCTTCAAGGATGGCTGCAGTAGTGGCCAGGTTTCTTGTGATCCTCCTCTCTGCTCAGCTTGTTGCGGGGCCCCAGAACATGGGTGCTCTGGCGTGGCACACATACCCAGTGTCTTCCAAGGGCCTTTCTGGTCAGTCAGGACTCAGTATGTGCCTGAGGGAGCAGAGAGAGGGTGAGGGTGACAGGTATGGACACATGTGTTTTTTGTTTTTGTTTTTGTTTTTATTTTTTGGTGCCGGGGATTGAACTCTGGTCCTTGTGCTTGCGAGGAGGCAGCAGAACCACTGAGCTAAATCCCTGGCCCGAGGGTGACAGGTATGGGGGCAGCAGCACAGGCCAGACTCCAGAAGAGCAGCTGCCACCTAGAATTGCAGAGAGGTAGATGTCCGGCAGGCAGTTGCTGATATAGGTTTAGAAGGAAGAATGGCAGTGTTCTAGGGCAGGAAAGGGTTTGGGGCTCACCATTCAGGACCTGGGCAGAGATACAGACCACTAAAAGACCTGGATGTTCCACACTGAGGTACAGAGAAGCTGCTTGGGAGCAGGAAGGGAAGGATAGACGAGGCATTCCCAGCCTTGCTGCTTCCCACAACCGACTGGGCTCACTGTTAACATCCTGGCTTGTTCTCTGTCCTTGTCTAGCATAGGCCCAGGAGTGCCGCCAAGGTCAGGCTTTGTTCATGTGTCCCTCTCTCTCTCAAGAGCCCTCCCAGGCCATACTGCGCTCTGCTCTGGGCTGCTGTATTGAGCTGCTGGGTGTGGGGAGCTGGGGCAGTTCCGGAGTGACAGGGTCTTCAGGGGCCAGTGGGACCAGCTTCATTCCAGGCCCATCTTAGCCGTGGCTCATCAGCTGTCCCTTTGTTCTCGCAGATAACCCACCCTGACACAGTCACCATCCCACACCACAGGCCATTTGTCAGGAGAGGCACCCCGCCCCTATAGTGACTTGGAATGAGAGGCCAGGTCCCACCCTGCTCCTCCCTGCTGTGTGTGAGCAAGCAATAGCCAGACCTGCAGGGAGGGTCTTGGAGGCTGCCTGGAGGAGGTAGGCGGAGAAGGGCCCGAAGCCCCCTCCTGTGCTCTGGGCTTCTGGGTGGGGAGCACCATCAGTTGGAAGAGTGAATGAGGGGCCAGGTGAGCCCTTGAGGAGTCCGCTGTGTCACTCCATGTCCTGCCTACTGTATCAAGCAATAAAATTGCCAATGCTCACTCACCTGTGACCCTGGCGTGTGACACTTTCTTAGAGGATACTGGAGCCCTGTCCTGGGAGCAGCCTGGGAAATCTTGGGGGCAGGGACACCGGGTGGGGGTTGGAGAGGCCCAGGATGGAATCCTCGCCTGGAAGTGCACCCTGAGAATTGGTAGGTACTGGGTCAGGAAGAGGGAGGAGTTTAGAGTTTGGATTCCTTAATGTGGACCGTGAGCAAAATTCCCACCTATCTCAGACTGGTGGGGAGAAACGGCAGAGGAAGAGAAAGTCCACCTCCAGCTCTGCCCTGGAGACCGAGGACACTCCCAGCCTGTCTGGCCCTTCAAGGTCTTATGTTAGAAAGGCTGGTGAGCTGTCTTGGCTGCACCCTTGTCCTTGAGGCCGACATTACCCTGTAAGCAATTTGATGGCCCCCTTTGGGCTGGGCATGAAGAGTGTGTGTCTAGGTCTGTCTGGCCAGAGAGCTCATTTGCTGAACTTCCCACACTTCAGCATGGGAACTTACCCCCAGGATCTGGGATGAGGCCCCGAAACCCAGGGAGTCTCGGTGTTGTGCTATGGGGGTGCCCTGGAGCCTGGGAAGGCTCCAGCCAGGCCCCAGTTGTTTCAGGACAGGCTGAGGGGGTGTAGCCGGGGTCCCTAGGATTTCAGGGAAGCTGCATGTCTGAGATTCAGTGCACCCCTCCCTGGCCTGACCCCACTGTGTGTACTTGTTGAGTACCCTATCAGGCCTCTTTGGCAGCCCAGGTCTGTGTTGGTCTCCTCAGGTATGTGGGGGGCACCAGGGCCACTGTGGGATTCTCTCCATGTAGAATGAGGGAGCTCATCTGTCCAGAGGGGCTGGGTCCTGGGACCTGGATGTCCAAGAGTGGGGCTTGAGGACATCCTGTGTTTCTGAGGGGGAGGCCCTCACAGCAGCAGAGACATAGGCCTGGAAGCACAGAAAGCCTGCTGTGGGGTCCTGGAACTACACTCCCATCCCCTGGGCATAGCTGTTGGGGCACTGTCTACTGGAACCTACTTCCCAGCATGGGCGCTCCTGGAGATGTCTTCTCCACCTTTGAGCCCCCAGGCCACTCGGGTAGCTGCCCGGTTCTGCTGGGGCCCTAGTTGCTCTCCATCCTGTGACTGTCTTTGTGTCCACCACCAGGGCTGGGAGGGCTTTATCAGAACCCACTGCTGAGCCAGATGCCTGTGTGGTCTCTTGGGCTTTATCAGTCTCTGTACCTTGGGCTGAGGCTAGGAAGACAAGCAAGTGGGTTGTGGGTCTGGGGCCTGAGGGCAGCAGAACTCAGGTCTTGTCCCTCCTCTGGGCCAGGCATTCATCCCATCTGCATGAGAGCTGGCACCAGGTTTCTGCTCATCCCCGGGCAGCAGTAGGCAATGCAATAGGATGAGGGGGGGAGGTATAGGTGCCAAAGGGAAGGGTTGGGGGTACCAGAGCCCTAGGAGAAACTACTGTCTTGCAGGTAGCCAGCGGTCCTGGGCTCAGCTGCCAGACACCTTGGCCCAGACTGGGACTGGGCTGAGAGCTGGCCCAGGTGGCCAGAGACCCATGGAAGAAGCTTGATTTTCCTGGCCTCGAAGGGAAGTCATCCTGTGGTGACCCTGGTGCCTGGCCGTCAGGAGTCTGGGGAAGAGGCATCAAGGGACATCCTTCGGGGCCCTGCCAGGCAGGCTCTGTGGCTTCCTGGAGATTGCTGGGGTCCGGCAGAGTCCTCCATTCTTGTCCTGGGAGAGGCAGAGATTAAGGGCATAGCTCATGGAACACATGCTTTGGGGCCTTCCAGCAATCTGAGGATGTGGGTGTGACCCTATTTCTTCCTCCTTGGTTTTTTTTCTTTTATGCTGCTGAGATGTTGGGCATGCTAGGCAGGCACTCTTCCATTGGGTTATGTCCCCAGCCTCTTAAAATTTTTTATTTTGAGAGACTGAGATGGTGACACATGGCTGTAATCCCAGTGCTCAGGAGCCTGAGGCAGGAGGATCGCTGCAAGTTTGAGGGCAGCCTGGGTAACAAGGTGAGTTCAGGGCCAGCCTGAACTATAAAGGGAGACCTTGACTCAAAAGAAAAAAAAAACCCCAAAAAAGAACAACCACTTAATCTCTTTTACCAAACACGTGTACCTGGTCCAGGCCCCTGAAGGAACCCCAGTTGACTTCCATCCAGATTAATTCTCCAAGAGTTGGAAGGCACCTTCCAAGGTCCCTTGATGGGCCCCTCCTACCTCAAGGTACTCCTTTTTAAATAATTTAATTAATTTCTCTGTGCGTTTGTGTTCTTGGGAATGCTAAAGCAGGCACTCACCACTGAGTCACACCCTAGCCCCAGGTTCTTTTGATGTGCCCCCACCCCAATGGGAGGATGAGCCTGCTAGAGGGACCAAACATAGGGACGTAGAGAACATATCCTGGGGAGCCTCTCCATCCCTGATAGGTCCCCAAAGGACTCAGACCTCTGAGGCAGGGTGGGGCAGGGGCCAGGAAGCTAACGCTTCCACATTGGGCCCCAAGCCCGGGTCATCTGGGGCACATCGTGGAGCCTCTGTTCACTTCTGAGCTGCAGGAGGCATAGCCAGGCTCCTTGACAGGTGTGTGCTGGACTTGTACATGTGTCTAGGCCAGGACTCCACCTTATAGTCCTATCGGGGAGACTGAGGCTACAAGGCCAGGCCCAGTAGCTGACAGAGTGGCTCAAAGGGGATCATGTCTGAGCATCTCAGGACCACTAGGGAGGTTTCTCTGGTGCAGTCTTCCTGGACCTGCCCCCCCCAGCATTGTCCTGTGTTCCTCCAGTGCTCAGGTGGGGGCTGGCTGTGCACAGAAACTTGGAGTGTCTTTGCCCTTCCCACTGGTTTGGACCCCTGGAACTGCTGCCTGACCACCCCTCCAGCTGGAGGCTTGAGCAGGTTCAAATGCCCTTACTCAGCTAGCAGAGCAAACCCCTTCCTCACCCAGGTCCATGGCCTCTGCCCCTGTGCCAGGCAGCTTCGGGCCTGTGGAGAGGCAGGTGCAGTCCTGCCAGAAACACCTTCCTGGTTGGGCGGTTTGGGGGGCCCTCTCTGTCCTGACCCAGGTGTTGGCATCTTACAAAACCCAAAACACTGGATGCCTCACCTCAGTGGCTGTGAGAATAGCTTGAGGGTGGCTCTGGTGGCCAGTGTCCTGCTTGGCCCCAGGTGGGCCTTGTGGGCTGGATTAGAAGCAGAGGGCAAAGCTCCAGGCCTTGAGCCAAACCTCAGGCAGCTGGAACACACACACACACACACACACACTGCCCACCTTGGGGAGGAGGGTGGTCCTTCCACTGCCCCTGAACCCAGAGTGTCAGCCAGAGCCTGGGGAGCACCAGCCCTCCTCAGCCCACATGCCCAGTAAGTGTCCCTCTTAAGGACAACACTGGGAGCTGTCCCTCCTTACCTGTCCCAGCCCCACCTGCACGCCTTCCTCCTCCAGGTGGAGGAGCAGGGCTGCTGGGCCTTCTGACCCCAGCCCTCAGCTGTGAAATGAACAGGGGAGGGCTGCCTCTGGATGGACAGGGTTGGGGTGATGCTGGCTTGGCAGTGCCCCCAGAGAGCCCCGCAGATGGCACTGGAGACCTTTTTTTCTTTCTCTTCTCCGCCCCTCTGTACCATGCAACTCTAGCCCAAGTGTAAATAGATGATTCATTTCTGTTTTCTAAATACAGTTTTTGGCCAGGGACAAGAGCCAGCTGTGGTGGGCCACACCTATAATCCCAGTGCTCAGGAGGCTGAGGCAAGAGAAGTACTGTGAATTGGAGGCCAGCCTGGGCTACATATTGAGATTCTACTTCAAAATAAATAAGGCTGGGGATTTAGCTCAGTGGTTCTGCCACGGCCTGCCTCACAAGCACAAGGTCCCACGTTTGATCCCTGATACCAAAAAAACAAAAACAAAAAACTGCACATCTCTCATCTCACAGTCTGGAGGGCAGAAATCTACAGGCCCAGGTGTCCGGGGCTGCTCCTCGGGAAGAACCCAGGTCCTTGTCCCAGATCCTAGAAGCACCTGCAGCCCTTGGCTCATGGCCCCTTCATCTGCAGAGCTGGCAGCTTGACATCAGCCTCTCTCTGGCTCTCATTCTCCTATGGTTGCTCAAGGGGACCCTGGGGGACACTGGGCCCCAGATGGTCAGGCCTCAGATGGTTTCAGAGTCCTTCATGTGACCCCATCCACAGCATTTCTGTTGCCATATAAGGTAATGGGGCCAAGGCTCCAGGAATCAGGACTATGCTTGGGGACCATGCTCTGCCTGCAGTGGCACGTCTTGGGGAACAGCACAGGAACCTGCTGGTTCTTCCCATGCCGCACAGGGGCTCTGGTGGAGAAGCCTCAAACTTGTTGCTCTTCTTAGCATCCCAGGAAGTGTGCGCTGCAGTTAGCCCTGTGTTTCACAGCCGTCCACTCCCCGTGCATGCGTCTGTAGGTCCTCCTGCTGGCATGGCAAGGCCACAGGCTCGGGAAGGGCTTCTGTAAAGGGATCTGTTAATGCATGAGCCCAGATGCACCAGAGGCTGGCACTGAATGTTACCACCGGCCTGTGGCCTGTATGTCGTTGCTTGCTGCATGGTTTAGGGCTCCTCCTGCTACTGTTAATGACCTGTCATGCATGTGTTGTCCCTCCTGGTGGAATAAGTGAGGACATGGTTGAGGGCTGGGGTGTGGCTCATTTGTATGCTTGCCTAGCATTCTCGAGACACTGCTTCCAGCCCCAGCACTGCAAGAAAGAAAGAAAAGACCTGATTGTATTTGATGTCCAGAAGCTCCCTGCCCCCTGCCAGCGGCCGGTGTGACAGTTGCATCTCTGTCCTGATGGCTTGTTGAATCATGAAGGGAATGAATGTGCCATACTTTGCTGTTTCCCCTTCCTGCTACCTTGTGTGTCACACAGCAAGGAAGCTTGGGGATGGTGTAGGGCACACTCATCCTTTCTAGTCCTGGTAGACCATGTCTCGGTTTTTGGCTGGGCTTTACCAGGTTTCTGCAGGGAGTGCCTCAGTGGCCTGGGCCACCTCTGTGCAGTGTGTCTGCTGGTGCATTGTCCTGAATCCAGAGGCAGAGTGACAGGTGGCTGTCCCGATTATTCAGAACTGCTTTACTGGCAGAGCCTCTTATGTTTCTTGCCGCCAGTCACAGCCCTGGAGAGGTCACAGTATCTCGTGTGGGATTCCTTGGTGGCCTTGTGGCTGTGCTCACTACTCAGCTCCCTGTCCTCTCTTCCCTTGTCTAGTCTGTGGTGGTTTGTCTTTCTCGCCTCTTTTTGTCCCTACCAGTGCTAAGGATTGAACCCAGGGCTTTTGCACTGGAGTTATGTCCCTAGCTCTTTTTAATCTTTTTGTTTGTTTTTGTTTTTGGTTTTTTTTGGTACCGGGAATCAAACTCAGGTCCTTGTGCTTTCGAGGCAGGCAGCGGAACCACTGAGCTAAATCCTTGGCCCTTCTTTTTAATTTTTTGAGACAGGGTCTGACTAAGTTACACATGCTGGGTTCCAACTTGAAATCTTCCTGTCTTCAGAGTGCTGGGCTGACAGGCGTGCACCACCATGCCTGGCTCGCTAAAGTCTGTATAAAAAAACCAGTTGTCTTATGGTTACAGCTCATTGAATGGGTGTTTGCTTTCCCCACCTGGTCCTGCCTAGTGGTAGACAAATCCTTGGCTTCTGTTTTCCATAAGCTTTGCTGTAGGGAGCAAAGTCTGTGGGAGCCAGGCTGTGTGGTGTGTAGCCTAAGTCTTGTCTACTCAAGAGGCTGAGGCAGGACTACTACTTGAGTCCAGGAGTTGGGGGCCAGGCTGGGCAGGATGGCAAGGTCTTTGGGATACACTGGGCTCAGGTATCTGCTGACCAGGTGGGGCCATGTTATCCACAGATGATCTCACTCTCACATCCACTCCCAGGATGGGGTCACCGGCCTAGCCCAGAGCTTCAAACCCTGGGGCCTCAGACCTACTTTAGGTAGTTCAGTCTGTACCATTTCCATGTCACTGCAGTGTGGAATGAATTCACTGTGTGAATTCCTTGAGCCATTCCACAAAATTTTGAGGATCTTGATGGCTCTATAACACCCATGTGCCCATCTAGTGCCTGTCTTTTACCCCGCTACATGGGACATGGTAAGCTGGGCATCTGCTGTGGCCTGGGCATAGTATTATAGCCCTTTCCCCGCAGATGCCAAGGAGCAGCTGGCTTCAGCAGCACCACTCACCTATCCTGTCCTCTGACCTCCTAGGCCTCGGTTATGACCCGTACAACCCCGAGCTCCCTAAGCCCTCGGTGCAACGGGAGAATGGCGTGCTGGGCCGCGGCGATGAGTCCCGCTCAGACATCCTGGAGCTGGAGCTGGTCAACCAGGCCATTGAGGCTGTGCGCAGCGAGGTGGAGCTGGAGCAGCGGCGCTACCAGGAGCTCCTGGAGACAGCCCGAGAGTATGGAGCAGCCGAGCCCAGTGCTGGCGGGGCCTGTGCCCTGGCACCCCGAGGCCTGGCTGCCAGCCCCTCCGAGGGCCTGGATGAGGGGGCCTTTCCACTGGCCTTCACCTATACCCCTGGAAGCCATGGCCTGGTCACCCCTGAAGCCAGCTACCAGCCCACTCCACTGGTCCCTGCAGAGCTGGGCAGCAAGTACTCACTGGAGTCTCTGGAGAGGGGCCAGGGGAAGGTGGGGGCCACCCTGGAGTACGTACCCAAGGCCATGGGCCAGCCCCAGCGGTACAGCCGCCCCATGGCCAGCAGCAAGTACGTAGTGGACAACTCCAAGCCATCCACGGACCTGGAATATGACCCACTTTCCAATTACTCAGCCCGGCACCTTAGCAGGGCCAGCTCCAGGGATGAGCGGGCCACAAAGCGTCCCCGGTGCCCCCGTGGCAATGAGCCCTACATGCCTGCTGTCAAGAAGCCCTGTGACCCCTTCAGCAGCTGTGACGCCAGGTTCTCAGACTCGGAAGATGATACTACCATGCCCCCAGGTGGCGACAGGCCTGTCATAGCCAGCGCCCCCAAGGCCAGTGCTGGCCCTGAGACCAAGGCCACTGGGAAGCCATCCTCCAGGGAGGGCCCGGAGCCTGAGGAGGGTGGCCTTCGGGAGACCAAGGAGATAGCCGTCCAGTATGATGTTGGGGACCTTGGGCAGGCCCCAAAGGACCTGGATGTGGTGCCCCCAGCCAAGTCTAGCTCCCCAGCCAGGGCCTTGGAGGATGAGGGCAGCCCCAAGGAGGACAGACCCAAGAAGAAATGTGGGACTCCACCCACCCCCAGCCACAAGGATAAGTCCCGGAAGAAAGACAAGCCGAAGAACCGCGACCGAGGGCAGGCCCAGGGTAAGTCTGGGCTGGATAAGAGGAGCCTGCAGGCCAGCAGCCCCCAGCACAAGGCTGAGAAGCCGAACGGGACCAAGAAAAAGCCATCTTCAGCCACTCCAGTGGCCAGCTCAGGGAAACGGAAGCCTGACCGCCCAAGTGCTGGGGCCCCCTGGGCCCAAGACTCTCGTCCAGGCCCCCAGCAGCTGCCAGAAAGGAAGGGCAGCAGGAGGGCTCCAGCGGGCAAGCTAGGGGAGCGCAAGGCCCGCTCACTGGATGAGGGTGCCTCCCGGGATGCCCCCAAGCTGAAGAAGAGGGCCCTGAGTCACGCTGAGCTCTTTGGGGACGAGAGTGAGGATGAGGACTCCGGCCCAGGGGTTGGGACGCCACAGGCCTGGCCCCCCACCCTCCCCAGCCTCAGCTCAGACTCGGATTCAGACTTGGACTCAGAATCCAGCCTGGGTCTTTCTGAAGTGCAGCTGCCCAAGCGGCTCAGGTCCTCTCCGACACCCACGCCCACCCTCAGCCTCACCCCCGCACTCCCAGCCACCTCAACTGCAGCCTCAGCCGCCACCACCGAAGCCATGGCAGCCTTGTCCTCGTCCCCCTCTCCTTCTTCCTCGTCCTCCTCCTCTTCCCCGGGGGCCAGGGAGGAGTCAGAGGAGGAGGACATGGACTACTCCGCCTTGGAGAAGGAGGTCGACTTTGACTCAGACCCTATGGAGGAATGCCTGCGGATCTTCAACGAGTCCACCAGCGTGAAGACAGAGGACAAGGGCCGGCTGGCGCGGCAGGTGAGGGGCACCAGGCAGTCGCGGCCGTGGGGTCCAGTGCTGGCCCCGCTGCTCTGGGCCATGGCAGTGGCCCCAGCGCAGGGACATTCCATCCTGCAGCTGTTTCCAGATGCCTCAAGCCGCAGCCACAGGTGGAAGCTGTGCCTTCAGCGACGGCCTATTAACTCGTTTAAAACTCAGGAACCCTTGGTGGCCGCCTGCTGCCCCCTGCACCCTGTCCAGAAAGAGGATGTGGGCTTACGGCCCACCCAGCCAGGTCCCGCGGCAGCCAGCGTGCCAACTGACGTGCAGACTGACCGGCCAAGGGGTACCGGGCCCCACCCATCCTGCACCCCCTTCCCTCTTTTTTGCCCTTCTCCCCTCCTGGTCCCTGTGCCCTGTCCTTTCTTCTCCCTGCTTCCCCCCAGCATTAGGGAGCCCTAGCCTGCTCAGGCCATCCAGCACCCATCTGGGTCTCCATGTCCAGTGTCTCCACATTGGCCACCAGAGGGAGCCCGCCCTGAACAGAACTGGACTCAGCCTGTTCCCTCCAGATCTAGCCTCCCATGTCCTGTCTGGAGTTATCTCTTGCCCAGGCTGGAAGCAGGAGAGTTGGGGCTGGGCCTGCTGGCAGAATTTGCAGCTCCTCAGGCTTGGGAGGTGGCTCAGGGCCAGACCAGCCTGGTGCGGGGGCCTCAGGGTGCAAGGTTCTGGTTATGGCTGGCCCACCTGTTGTCTTGGTCTGCATAGTCCCTCTCTCCACGCACACGCGCAGGAGGGTGGCCTGAGCCCAGGAGGAGGGGCCGTGTATGCTGGTGTCAGGGTGCTGCAGCCCACAGATGTCTGTGCTGAGCGGATGTGTGTTTCAGCCCCCCAAGGATGAGAAGAGTGAGGAGAAGGGACACATGGGCCTGACCACTCTGTTTCCGGGGCAGAAGAGGAGAATCTCACATCTCACCAAGCAAGGCAAGGAGGTAAGGCCCCAATTTTTAGCCCAGGCACAGCCCACCCCCATGGGGGTGGATTCCTTTGGCAAACTTGTATCCTGCACTGCCTGTGTCTTGCGGGAGGAGTGTGGCCCAGTCAGGGTCCACCTTCACACTGTCCCAGCACTGCAGGGCACACAGCAGGGGAGAGTGGGTGTGGCCCTGGCCCAGTGAGCTGTGTCACTGGGCAGGTTGCCCACCCTTGCCTCCTCCAGTGTAGCTGTGGGGGCAATGAGTTAGCACCCGAAAGGATGGGGGCAGAGAGCCTGGCTCCAAGGTTAGCTACCCAGAGTTCTAATTGACTCAATCTCCAGACTTTCCTGGAAGGAGGGTGGGATTTCTGGGGATTGGGTTAAAGGTGGCCCTAGGGAGGGTTTAATTCCCTCCCCACCCTAACTCTATGTCAAGCCCAACCTGGGTACCCAGGGAGCCTAGAGCTGCAAGAGCAGGCCTGGCAGATGCTCCTCCACCCGCATGAGCCGGGGACCATGGCCTTGTGTTGGTTCCTGCTGTGGAGTCCAGAAGCTCCCAGTGTGGTGAGGGGGATGACACATGCAGCCCAGGAGCCCCTGCCGTCTTGCTCCCCGACTCTGCAGGGCTACCAGCCCTGGGTGCTCCAGACACACAACCAGGCCCCAAGACTTGTCCTCATCCAGGTGGAAGCCCCCAGGAGGGGCCCAGCAACGCCCCCAGCCCGGCCCCCAACAGCACAGGAGGTGTGCTACCGAAGGGCCCAACAGGCGCAGAGGGAGTCGGCCAGTTGGCTACAGGCTGTCCCGAGACAGCCAGAGAAACTCACCTCTGTCCACATCTCCGCCCCGGGGGAGAAGAGGAGGATTGCCCACGTGCCCAACCCCCGCCTGGCCACGGGTGAGTCCACCCTGCACCGAGCCCCTGCAGGTGGGGGTGTCCCAGGAATGTTTCTTCTTGGGTACAAGGACTCGGCCCAAGGTCACTGGGCAGCCTCCCTGCCCTGCCAAATGTCCTTGAATACTGTGCAGCTTGTCTATCTGTGAAGTGGGGTCACCCTGACTCAGCAAGAGGGTCCTTGAAGGTCTGGCTCTGTGCCAGGGCCAGCTTCCTCTGCTGCCTGACCTAGGTATGGTTTACCCTGGACGTGAATGGGGAGGTGTGGCCTCTGAATGGATCTTGGGTGGAGCTGGGGTTTTGTTTGTTTTGTTTTTGAGGCAGGGTGTAGTTCAGGCTGACCTGGAACCTCCTGCCTCAGCTTCCCAAGTGCTGGGTTTACTGGCATGTGTGGCACCACACCTGGCATTGTTTTGTTTTTGTAGTACTGGGGAATTAATTCAGGATTTTTGCCTTGAGCTACAAACCCTTTTAGAATTTTTTTTTTTTTTGAGAGAGAGAAGCTCATTTTGTAGTTCAGGGTGGCCTCGAGCTCACTATATATAGCTCAAGCCGGCATGGAGCTTATAGTGATCCTCCTGAGTGCTGGGACTATGGGTGTGTGCCACCACAAGTCTGGCTTTTTAGAATTATTTTTAAGACAAGGTCTGTTTCTCTCTTCCTTTTTTTGGTACTGGGAATCAAACTCAGGGCCTTGTGCTTGCCAGGGACGTGCTGCACTGCTGAGCTATATCCCCGGCCTCTGTTTCTCTCCCTGTTGTTTTGTTTTCTTGGTGTTTTGAGACATTTTCTGTGTAGTTCAGGCTGACCTTGAACTCACTGTGTAGCCTAGGCTGGCTTTGAACTACGTTGAACACCCTGCGTCAACCTCCAGAGTGCCGGGATTACAGGCATGTGCCATCATGCCCTGCAGGAGACGAGGTTTCTAAATTGCTAAATTCCCAGGCTGGGTTTGAACTTGTGATTCTCTTGCCTCAGCCTCCCAGAGTCCTGGGATCTCTGACCAGTCTGGTCATCCCCAGGGCCACCTTGGAAACAGGCTCCGCAGGCGGGGGTGGAGGAGGAGGTACTATACTTTGTGACCTCATCAAAGGGACAGGCAGAACACAGGTCGTGGTGGCCAGGCAGGTGGCTGTCACAGTGACCCGGCCGGGGGCATCCCATACCCTGTGGTCCTTCGCCCAGGAGTCAGGGCCTCCCCCTCAGACATCAGTGCCTCGGAGACAGGGCCCAGAACATGTGGCAGAGGCCCCGTGCGCCCTCGCCCCACACCAGACCACCCCGAAGGCGACGTTGCCTGAGCTGACCTCTGCAGCTGACCACTGTCCCCCCCCCCCCCCCCTCGATGGGCCTGCCCGGAAGCAGATAGAGCCTAATGTCCTTCCACAGCCCGCACCCCATGCCCCGGCTGCTCCCCCCACACCCCGAGATGCACGTCCTGCTGTCTGTCAACGACCGTAGCTACCTGGTGCTCCACAGCTCAGTGATGGGCATCCTTTCTTCCTGCACTCACACCCCCTGTCCCACGCCAGCCCCTACAGGTGCCAAGAGAACCCTCTCGGCCAGCAGCAGCCAGGTGCCCCATGGCCTGGAGCCTGGCAGCCAGCCGCTGAAGACCCGCACGCTGTCAGGGATGGCGTCCAAGACCACCACCATCATCACCCCCAAGCGCATTGCGCACAGCCCATCTCTCCAGGTAGGGTGGAGCTCCACCGCTGGCCGCTTGCTGACACCCCAGAGCTTGGTCCTTTTTATTGAGGGAGTTGTAACTGGGCATTGAACCCAGATTCTTACACTGAGCTACATCCTGAGCCCTCTTTATTTTGAGACAGGGTCTTGGTGAGTTGCTAAGTGGTCCAGGCTGGGCTTGAACTTGTCATCCTCCTGCCTTAGCTTCCCAGAGTGCTGGGATGACAGCTGTGGGCCGCTACGCCTGTCTTTTTAGTTGTTTGTGGTGCCAGGCCTGGTGGGTGCCAGGCAAGCGCTCTACCGCTGAGTGGCACCCCAGCCCCGAGGGACTATTGATGGGCAGTTGGGGTTACAGAAGTTGAGACAGAGTACAGCAAGTCCACCCTCTGCCCTCAGTTTCCCCTGTAGCTCACACCCTGTGTGATCCCTCCAGCTCAGCATACGCTGCCATCACTGGCATCCAATTCACGATAGGGCTTGCTTCCGGCCGGGAGCACCCTGAGAGGCCCTGGCCAGCATGCCTCACCCCACCACTGTTTCCTCCAGAGTCTAAAGAAACCCATTATCCCGAAGGAGTTTGGGGGCAAGGTCCCCACTGCCATCCGCCAGCGCTATCTCAACCTGTTCATCGAGGAGTGCCTCCGGTTCTGCCCGTCTAATCAGGAGGCCATCGAGAAGGTGGGCTGGGTGTGGGCAGCCGCTCCTTGCCCTAGTCTGAGTGGCACCTGTGGGAGCCTCGGGCTGAGTGCCATCTGTCCCCCCAGGCGCTGAATGAGGAGAAGGTGGCCTATGACCGCAGCCCCAGCAAGAACATCTACCTGAACGTTGCCGTGAACACCCTCAAGAAGCTGAGGGGCCTGGTCCCCAGCCCCGTGCCCAGCCTCAGCAGTGAGTGCCAGGGCTGGTGGGGCTTGGAGCTGGGGAGCTGGGTCATTTGAGCTGGGGCCCCCACCCGGCGGGACCCCAGACAAATGGCGATTCGAGGTGCTTGCCAGGTGGGGGGACGTCTCCTCTTGCTATTAACCACCTTCCTCCAAGCAGGCCAAGGGCTGCCTGATAATGGAGCAGCTCATGGCCTCTTCAAAGCGGGAGGCCGTGGCGCCTGGGCTGTGGGCTGTGCATTAAGCTCTGGGGAGGAAGAAAGCACGGGTTAAGGCGTTTCATTACCGCCTCTGGAGAGGGTGCATTAAGCAATCAGGCAGTGCGCCCAATCTCGCGCTCGCCTCCCCCACACCCGGGCCCCTCCTTCGTTAGCTTCTCAGCCTGAGCTCCAAGGGCCCAGGGTGCCTTCGCAGGCCGGGCAGCCTGTGACAGCTCAAAGCTCTTGAAAGCCATTAGATACCTGTTCAATTAGTCCCAGCCTTTCCCCGATTTGCCACCTTCTGGGAGTGAGATCTTCGCTTCAAGGGAATGGGGCTTACAGGCACTGGGGTAACTGTGTCCAGGCCCTGCACCCGACCCTGCCCAGCCCAAGCCTCCTGGTTCATGAGGCCCCGTTGGCAGGGGGTAGCCATCCCGGAAGAGGACACTCAGGTAGCTGGGCTGGGCATAGGGCCCAGCAGGTCTGAGACAGGCTCTAGCTCATCCTCTTCCGCCTTCCTCAGAACCCAGTGGCCGGAGGGTCGTGTCCCATGAGGTGGTGCTGGGGGGCAAGTTGGCCGCCAAGACCAGCTTCTCGCTCAGCCGGCCCAGCAGCCCCCGAGTGGAAGACCTGAAAGGTGCGCGTGCTCTGGAGACCTTCCGTGCCCTCGGGACCCCCCTCTGGCCCTCCAGCCCTCAGGACCCCTCTTCCTGGTTGCCAGGCCCCTCCCAGCTGGGCCAGGCCAGGGCAGAGGCTGACACCCAGTGTCCACAGGGGCCACCCTGTACAGCCGCCTCAGGGACTACCTGCTCACCCAGGAGCAGCTCAAGGAGAACGGCTACCCCTTTCCCCACCCTGAGCGGCCAGGGGGCGCCGTTATCTTCACGGCTGAGGAGAAGAAGCCTAAGGACCGTGAGTCACCTTGGGGTTGCCTGGGCAGCTGGGTGCAGACGAGTTAGGCTGGGTGGGCCCTACAGGCCACCATAGCTCCTGGCCCGACAGAGCCCTCACCCACCCTCCTCTACCCATGTCCACCCACAGCCTCCTGCAGAATCTGCTGCCGCTGTGGCTCTGAGTACCTCGTGTCCTCCTCTGGCCGCTGTATCCGAGATGAGGAGTGTTACTACCACTGGGGGCGGCTCCGCCGGAACCGAGGTGAGGCTTGAGGACCTCCATGTGCTGGGCACACCGTGACCCCAGTCCCTGCCTCCCTGCCCTCTGATCCCTAGCTGATTTTTTTAACTTGCTGTTTTTTATTATAAAGTCATATTTTTCTGTAACAATATTCACAATTCGTAGGTCCCTGGCACCTCCTGCCCTCCCAGCCCAGCCCTCGCTGTCTGTGTGAAAGTACTGAAGAAACTCAGGGGCTGCAGGCCCTGTAGGGACATGGCACATCAGGGAGGCTGCTGGGCAAAGGCAGGGCACAGCAGGGCCCCCACTCCAGGAAAGGCGGCTGAGGTCCCCCAGTCCTGCAGGCCTTTCCCTCAGCAGCCTGGGGAGCCCGTGACTGCCATGAGGGTGGTGGGCTGGCTGGGCGGGACCCCTGATTGCTATCTTTCCTCAGTGGCTGGGGGCTGGGAGACACAGTACATGTGCTGCTCTGCCTCTGTGGGCTCCGTCGGCTGTCAGGTTGCGAAGGTAAGCCCATCCTGACTTCCCAGTCCCCTGCTCTGGTCTGGGGTTGGGGACATGGTGAGCTGTCCCGTGCTCACAGCCTTGGGGCCCCCCTTTGGGCCACAGCCCTGTCCTAGGCAGCAGGTCCCCAGGTGGCATCTGCTCGACGAGCTCCTGGTCCTCACTGGCCCAGCCAAGGATCACTGCCTGGTGGGACTTAAGGGCCCCAAGCCTCAGTGTTCCTGTCCCCGGACAGGCCGGAGGGAGGCCTGGGGTTCGAGGCTCAGCCCATATCGCCACGCCTGGTGCACTGTCCCTGTCCCTGAGGTCCCTTTGCCCCCCAGCAACATGTGCAGGATGGCCGGAAAGAGAATCTGGAGGGCTTCGTGAGGACCTTCGAGAAGGAGCTTTTGGGGGACGCCCACGCGGGCATCTACGCCCTCGATTGTGAGATGGTGAGGCCTGGCTGTGGGGTCCTGGAGGTCTCCCTGCTCCGTGGGGCTGGATGGGGCCCAGGGCCTGCCCCAGACCCATTGGCTGTGTGCAAAGCTGGACCACTGTGCAGTTGACAGTGGGCACATTTGCCCACAAAGGGCACTGGCCAGATGCACGGACTTTTAGCACAGCCGTTTCCCCTGAGACCCCCAGGGCTCCCCTCTGCCCCCTAAGGTGTGTGCACTGGGAGAGAGGGTGCGGGTTTGGGAACGGCTCCCTGTGCTCACAGCTCAGCACCATCTGCTGAAGCCCAGGAGGACCCTGGCCTCGGCTCCCCTATCGGCCTCTGTGTCACAGGCTCTGGGGAGCAGCAGTGGCTTTGTGGGGTCACTGGACCTGGCAGTGCTGGCCAGCAGTGCCCCAGAGGGAGGGGGGTCTTCTGGGGCGCCAGTCCGTGTCAGCCCCCGCTTGGCCCACAGTCGTACACCACATATGGCCTGGAGCTGACCCGAGTCACGGTGGTGGACACGGACATGCAAGTGGTGTATGATACGTTCGTCAAGCCTGAGAACGAGATTGTGGACTACAACACCAGGTGCGGCCTTCCCACAGCACTCTGCCTGCCCACCCGCCGTCCTTGCACCCTGGCACCCCAAGCCAGCCCCACCTTCCCTCCCCAGGTTCTCAGGGGTGACAGAGGCCGACCTTGCGGACACCAGCATCACGCTGCGGGATGTGCAGGCTGTCCTGCTGAGCATGTTCAGCACCGACACCATCCTCATCGGGCACAGCCTGGAGAGCGACCTGCTGGCCCTGAAGGTTATCCACAGCACCGTGGTGGACACGGCTGTGCTGTTCCCGCACCGCCTGGGCCTCCCTTACAAGCGCTCCCTCCGGAACCTCATGGCCGACTACCTCAGACAGATCATCCAGGACAATGGTGAGTGTGCCTGCGTGGGCTGCCCCTCCCAGCCCTGCTTGCTGGGGCCCCAGGTGACCGGGTCTGCCCCGCAGTGGACGGGCACAGCTCCAGTGAAGATGCCAGCGCCTGCATGCACCTGGTGATCTGGAAGATCCGGGAGGACGCCAAGACCAAGCGATGACACCACCGCCTTGCCCGCCCCGTGCTGCCCACCCCCACGCTGCCCCCTCCAGCCCCAGGCCTCTTCCAAAACAGTGCAATAAATCTGAGAGCTAATCCAGTCGCCTGGCCTCCATGCCGAAACGGGCAGCAGGCAGACAGGTGGGACAGATGCCGAGGCAGGCCTGGAGAGCCCTGCCCCTCCCTTCTAGTTCCCTGTCCCCTGTGTGGGGCAGGGCGGTGTCGCGGGCTTGTTTGAGACAGGGGTTGTCTTTTTCTTTTTTTTGTATTATTTTTATTATTTTTTAATTTAAACCCATTGACTTGTGCAGTTACCGTCCCCACCCCAGAAGCAAGGCCCTGGTGCTGCTTTCCTCCTTGGGGACGGGCATGGGCAGGAGCCAGAGCCAAGTGTGGCAGTGACCCCGCCTCTGGGCAGTCCCTGCTGCCTTGGGGTGGCTGGCGGCTCCCCAGTCTCCTCCTGGCTCACCGACTTCCGTGACCTCCAAGAATCGAGCCAGCCTGGCCCAGGGCCTCGCCTGCTGGATGGCCTGTGGCCTGATGGCCTCTGGGACACTGTCTTCCCACAGGGGCCCCCACCCTTCCTGGGCTCTCTGTATCCCCTTCCCCATGGCCCCTGGGCAGGGACAGAATAAACATTTGTATGAATTTTAGACTTGTGGTGGTGCTGTTGCTGCTGCCCCATGAGACCTCTGCACATGCCTCTTAGGGGCACTGTCACCATCCTGTGGCTAAGGTCAGGAGAGCAGGAGGCCCTTGGCTCAGCTCCCAGAAGCAGCTCTGGTCCCAGGTGGGGCCCAGGTCCTGGAGCAGCCCAGAGCTGGGAGGTCCCCACACCTCACCTGCCTCTGGACCTGGGCTGCGGAACTGCTTGAGGGCAGAGAGTGGCGGCCTACTGTGTCTGAGGGAAGGTGTGTGGCCCACGGAAACAGACTTCTGCAGACCAGGACTGGACCCTCTCCCACTTGTGAATTGGGGGCACTTTTACTTGTGTAAAACATCAAGCTGGAGAGCCTTGGGACCAGCAGATGAAGAGAGACCTTCAGCCCCAGGGCCAAAGGTGCAGATCTGAGTTAGGATGCTTGAGCGCACAGGTGCTGGGGCAAAGTCTGTCCCCCCTCATGTAGCAGTGTTCAGGCCCCACAGGCTCCTCTCCTCTGGGTGCAGAGGAAAAACGGTATTCTTCCTGGGTCTGGAATCTCCCTAAGTCTCTGGAAGTTTGAGGCCGGTGGCGAGGGGTACGAGGCCAATCCTTGGTTAATCAGGCCATCTCTGCCTCTGGGTGTTCTTTGTTTTGTTTTTGGTACTGGGGATCGAACTCGGGTCCTTGTGCTTGCACAGCAGGTGGTGAAACCACTGAGCTAAATCCCCGGCCCATCTGGGTGTTCTTGTGATCAAGTTGACTGACACCTCCCCCCCCCCCACGTAAGGGATTTTCTAAATAAATGGTGGGGATGCCTTCACAGAAGCCCTGTTCTGTTCCTGTGGTGTCAGTCTCCCCCTTCCTAGAACACAGATTGGGGTAGCCATGGGCCAGCTCTCCAAAGCCTCAAGAAACTTCTGGCATGCCATACAGGTTGGTCTGTACTAGGGGCCTCAGGACCTTTGCATACCCTGTCCTCTGCTTGGGAAGGCTGTCCCCTCTGCGATGATCCCATGTGGAGGCTAGGGAGGGGAAATTGTTCCCGCAGTTCTATCCAACTTCTAAAGGATGTCAGAGCCTCCCATTGGGCTGGGTAGGCACTGGATACATGTTTGTTTTTGTTTTTTTGAGGTTTTTTTCTGGTACCAGGGATCGAACTCAGGACCTTGCACTTTCGAGCAGGCATGGCACCATAGAACTAAATCCCTGACCATGGATACATTTACTGAATGAATACATGAATGAGTGGGAGAAAAGTTCCCCTTCCCAGACCCCCTGAGCGTCAAGAGAGCCTGCACACAGGAGGCCTGCTTCCAGAGAGTTTGTGTTCACCAAGAGCCTTAGGTTGGTGCTAGGATGAGGGAGGCAGGGTTCCTGTGCCCCTTCCTTACACACCGTCATCCATCCGTTCACCCCACATCTGCCTGCAGGTGACAGGGAGGGGAGCTTGGGGGACAGAGCTGGACACAGGCACTCTAGTATTGGGTAGGGCCCGTCAGAGGAAGGGACCTCAGCGCTGGACATGGGAGAGGGGATAAGGACAGCTAAGTGCCTACTGCCTGCCTGACTTCTATGCTGCAGACAGTTCCTCTGGGTCAAAATATTAGAAATGGAGCTCATCAGCTTGCTTGACCCCGCCTCGAGGGACTGTGTCTCGAGTAGCCTCCCCCTGCACACCTTCTGGCCCTGGCTCACCCAGACTGCAGCCTGGCCGGGCCCATCTCCCCAGAGGACTCCCTGTTCCCGAGGAAGCCCAGTGGGCTTTTTCCAGCTGGGAGCGGTGGTTTGTGCTTGTCACCCCAGTACTCCGGGGGACAGGCAGAAAGATTGGATTGCATGTTCAACACCAGCCTGGGCACCTTAGCAAGACCTTGCCTCAAAAATATAAAAAAGGAAAAGGCCAGTTGTGATGGTGCACGCCTGTAATCCTAGCACTCAGGAGGCCAAGGCAAGCGCCATGAATTCAAGGTCAGCCTGGGGTACACAGTGAGACCTTGTATCAAAGGACTGGGGCCAGGGATTTAGCTCAGTGGCACTGCACCTGCCTTGCAAGCACAAGGTCCTGAGTTTGATCCCTGGTACCAAAAAGAAAAAGAATAGAAGGACTGGGGATGTAGCTCAGTGAAAAGATCCTGGGTTCTCAGGATCCCTCCAAAGAAGGAGGAAAAGAAGGTGAAAGAATAACTAGAACCGCCTTCCCCCGGCCGGGAGAAACCTGCACCTGTGCATGGGAGGTGCTCATTAACTCAGGCAGGAATGAGTGAGGGAACCTGGGTACCCACCTGGGACACGCTCTGCCTATTTGCAATCACCTGTGCTTCCTACTTGCCGCTCCAGGCCACATGGGCAAACCCAGCCTCAGCCCTGTTCTCAGCTCTATTTATTCCCGACCAGATCTACCCATGTCGGGCTTTGAAGACCCTCTCCCCAGTCTGCTCTGCAGAATAAAGCCCCATCCACCATCCCACTCCGGTCCGGTTGTACTCCCTACCCTGGATGTTGACCTCAACCCCACAGGACTCCCAGGCTCCTCCTTGTCCTGGGCTCATCCCCTGAGGCCTGGCCCACATGCCCCGTCCCTCTCTTAAAGCCCCACCCCCACCCGCATTCTGCAAGGCCCGGATGGCCGGGGTTCCTCCAGGCCCCATCTCTATGGCTGGCCCTCCTCTGCCTTGACAACACAAGGCCCCGCCTCCTCCCTTGGCCCCTCGAGGCCTTGCCTTCCACCCTGACCCCGCCCCTGAGTCACGCCCCTCCTCTGAGGTCCCCGCCCACCCACCCTTTGCCTGGCCCCGCCCCTGCTCCTTTAGGCCCATCGGCCCTAGCCCCGCCCCTGACTCCCCTCCCTTCCCCTGGAGCCTGGCCCCGCCTCTGCCCCTTCTGTACGCAATGCACCGCCTTCTTCCGGCCCCGCCCTTCCATAACCCAGCACTCCGCCCCAGAGCCCGCCCCCGCGCGTTACGGACCGTTTGGCCCCAGGCTAACGGCTCCATCACTGCGGGGCGGCGCAGGTGAGCAGCGGGTACTCCCAAGGCTGTGCATCCAGGGACCCTCTCAGTCCCGCCAGCCTGAAGGCTGGGGATGCAGCGGTGGAGGAGAAGGCGCCCTCTAGAGGTTAGCGCGACGGAGGCCCTAGAGGAGGCTCAGAGAGCTCTGCGTCCACTGCGCCGGGGTCTCCCGTTCCAGGGAGGCCTGGCCTGCACTCGGGGCATCGACCCCATGCAGCTGTTCCTAGGGGAAAACTCTAGCTTCCGGTTTAAGGGGGCATCTGGTAGGCTGTAGGGTAAGCGAAACCTGAGTATTTCTGCCACAGGCACACTCTGGGGGATTCTGGCCATCTGAGCATCACCCCAGCCGGTCCCCCGACTTCCCACGGGCTACGTCCCCCGCACCGCAGCCTCGCTTTTCCTCCTCTGCTGATAGGGCGCAGGCTGTGCTGAGGCACCCAGGAGGACCCGAGCTGGCCCTGTGCAACGCGGCCCTGGGGACACCTATGACTCAGTCTCTGTCCCCTAGAGGGGTTTGGGGCTTCACGGGAATCCAGGACAGGCAAAGAAGTAGAGGAGAGAAGGCGATCAGAGCAGGATGAGGGGCTCCCCAGGCAGAGGGGACCCCCGGAGGAGGCGCAGGACCCAGCCAGGACGCTCTGGGGAGTATGAAGCGAGACCGGAAGGGTGAGGACGAGGTGGCCCCGCAGCCAGTCAGCCTGTGCCAGGGCTTGGCGAGGAGGGGCTGGCCAAGTGCTGGCGGGAGAGGGGGCCGTCTGGAGAGCTGCAGGGACTCCTGCTTGTCGGCGGTTTGCGCCTGTCCTTGGGACTGGACCAGGCCCCTGGGTGTAAAGCCAGACTCGAATTCGTTAGTGACAGGGTTCCCGACTCTTCAGGAGGTTCCGGTCTGTTTCCACTTTCCCCTGACCACTGGGCTCCTCTGCAGGGTGGCTGTACCTGCCTGGATCTGGCTCCAAACAGCTCTTAGAGGCTTGACCCACTTAGAGACACTGCTCTGAGATATAATATAATATATGACCCTGGGCTTTGTTTGGTCAGTCAACAAGCATGGACCATGCACCTAATTTCGCATTGGGTGAGAGGCAAGGGGGGGCTAGCCACAGGGTGGGGAGCCACAACTGCTGGACCTTCACAGAGTCCAGGGAGGGGGCCACAGATGGACGTGGAAGGTGACATTTTAGTCTCTGGGCTCCTTAAAGACAACACCTAGTACAGACTGGGGCCATGGGCACTATCTTGACCTTGGACCTCTCTCCCTGGACAGTCCCACCAGCATGGGCAGGGCTATGTCTGGACAAGATCTGCAGGACGACAAGGACACAGGTGCATGATGGGCTGAGGAGGGAGTGGGAGAAGGAAAGGGGGCAGGGGGGTGGGGACCCCCAGCACATACTTCTGTGAATTGCAAGGGGTTGTCTCAAACCCTACTTATCCATGAATGATAGACTTTGGATTTGGTGGTTTTGGATTTTGGTGTGTGAGATGCTGGGAGCCCATCACCAGGCCTCAGTTTACCCCATCTGTAAGATAAGCAGGCGTTCCTGGGTCTCCAGGGCCTGGAGGTAGGAGGGGCCCCTCTTGGGATCCACATGCACCTACCGTGGGGCAAGACCCCCAGAAGTGCCTTTGGTTTGTTTACGAGCTCCTTGACATCTTGGGCTGGGAATTCCCAGTGCCAGGGCCCCTGGGGGCCCATTAGTCCTCCTCCTGGGTGTCATTAGGGTGTTTGTCCTCTGACAAGCGCTGCAGTTGGCACCCCTTCCCCTCTCACTGCAGCGTTCACCTGGGAGGTGAAGGCCAACAACGCTGCCTACCACCAGCAGTTCCAGGAGAAGGGCTTCCTATGCTGGCGCAGGAGGAAGTACCAGGTGGGCCCTGTAGCGTCCCACCATCCGGTCTCAGTCTTGTTTTTATGCTCCCTGAATTCTGCCCATTACTTGCATTGGCTTGATGCTTCTAATCACAGGGACTGTAGCACATTGCCCCCTTTTTTGAGACAGGGTCTCACTCTGTAGACCAGGCTGGCAATCCTCCTGCCTCAGCCTCCTGAGTGCTGGGATGACAGGTGTGTGTCACCATGACTGACTATAGCATCTGTTCTGAGCAAACCACTGATTAGGTGGGCCTCTTCTCAGCCCTGTCCAGTACACTGTAGAGTCAGTTAATACACAGCCCAAAGGGCCAGTGAGTCTATCCCAGCCCTACCCAAACTCCCCAGGGGCTTCATTTTGGAAATCCTGGGCTCATAGCTCCAGGTCTCTCTGTACTCAGTAGGAGCTCCATTAATGCTGGCCCGAGGCTTTGTATGCAGTGGACACTCAGTACATTCTGGCCTGAGATGCAGCCTTCCAGCGGGTGATCCTTAAGACCTGGCTTAAAGCCTTGCATTTATTAGATGTTTAATCAGGGTCAGCTCCAGGCCTGGCATTCAGCAGGTGCTCAGTATGGGTGTGTAACATTCTGGCGTGGCCTCTCCCAGCAGTGTCCTGCTAGGCTAGGCTGGCAGCTTGTGCCTTTATAGCCCCAACACCACCCCCCACCTCACCCCGGCGGCTCTCCTTCCAGACCAATGGCATCCACACAGCCAAGTACAACTTCTTCTCCTTCCTGCCTTGGAACCTGTACGAGCAGTTCCACCGTGTGTCCAACCTCTACTTCCTCTTCATCATCATCCTGCAGGTGGGTCGGGCTCCAGGGGTTTAGGGCCTGCCCTCCACCCCAGCTGTGTCTCTGCAGCCTCCTCCAAGAAGCCTCCCTGACCACTCAGGCAGCAGGGCCATGTCCTCATCCCCTCCTCTGGGCAGCTAGCAGGCCCCACAGCCTAGCCCTGCTGAGCCCCCACTCAGGGAGGCAGTTGGGGAGGGACCACTGCAAGCCCTGTCCCCGCAGAGCATCCCTGAGATCTCCACACTGCCGTGGGTCACACTCTTCATCCCGCTGCTCTGCCTCCTCCTCATCCGCGGCGCCCGTGACCTGGTGGATGACATTGTAAGCCGGATCTCCAGAGCCTGGGTGTGGCACAGGGGGCGGGGTGGGCTTCCTGGACCTTCAGGGGCCATGGGGAGGCAACTCTGTCCCCTCGTCCTGCACCTGGGTGCCCCCTGGCTCTGTCAGCTGCTGTATTTAGGTGGCATCTGGGTTTGGAGTTCCCTGGACAGACAGCCTGGTGTTGGCCAGCAAGGACACCTCACTGTAGGCAGGGTGGGGACAGTGTGGGGGCAGGGGACCCAAGTCTACCTCTGATGCCACCCTCTGGCCCCAGGGGCGACACAGGAGTGACAGAGCCATTAACAACCGGCCCTGCCAGATGCTCATTGGGAAGAGGTGAGGCTGGGGGCGACCATTCGGGGACATCTGGGGACACAGAGGCCGGCGTGGGTGGTAGTGGCTGAGGAATGGCCAGAGCTCTCTATGCTCCTGGGTGTCCCGACTGGGCTTGACCAGGACCCGGGCTTGCATTTATTAGGTGCCTACTGTCTGCCAGGTCTGGGGTGGGACCTGGGATGGGAACAGAGAGGCTCGTGGAGTGGAGAGCTCAGTTGTGGGTGGGGAGGCTGGAAAGGACTGGGGTGGGGGACCCTGGTGGGGCACAGAAAGGAAATTGGACCCAAGGGGGCAGCAAAGTGCAGGAGGGCAGCTGCTAGGCCGGGCCCCGAGGAGCAAGGACCCAGAGGGGGTCAACAGGGTCTCCAGATGCAATGCGCCCTCACCTGGGTCCCCACCACGGCCCTGAGACCCCAGCCCTCTGCTTCTCCCTGCAGTTTCAAGTGGCGGAAGTGGAAAGACCTGTGTGTGGGGGATGTGGTGTGTCTTACCAAGGACAGCATCGTACCGGTGAGCCAGGGCTGGGCCACGGGTGCCCCGGGCAGGCTGTGCTCCCCTACCCGGCCTGCCACCACTCCTGCCATTCTGTCCCTTCCTGCCCACCCAGGCCGACTTGCTCTTGCTGGCCAGCACGGAGCCCAGTAGCTTGTGCTACGTGGAAACAGCCGACATCGATGGGTAGGAAGCTGCAGCAAGGTGGGACCCAGGGTCTTGGGTGCCAGGCCAGAGGGAGCCCCCATACTCAGCTACGAATGAGGAAGCTGCCAAGCCAGCATGGGGTATAAGAAAAAAGCAGAGGAAGGAGCAAGGCACACACCTGTCATCCCAGCACTCTGAGAGGCTGAGGCAGGAGAGTCTCAAGTTCAAGTCCAGTGTGGGCAACTTAGTGAAACTCTGGCTCAAAATAGAAAATAAGGAAGGGCTGGAGATGTAGCTGAGGGCTAATGTGCTGTGTAACCTTGGGCAAGGCCCTCTCCTTCTCTGGGCCTCAATCTTTTGCTGACAGCTGGTACATAGTAGGTGCTGAGCAAAAACCTTGGAGCAGGCATGGCTCCTGGCCGAAGGGCACCATCCAGAGGCCCTTTCCCCTCTGGTTACCAGGGAAACCAACTTGAAGTTCAGACAGGCCCTGGCGGTCACCCATCATGAGTTGATCAGCCCAAAGACGATGGCAGCCTTCAACGGTGAGAGGCACTGAGCTGGCTCGGCATCCCATGGGTCATCTGGGCCTCCGTCTGTCCCTCTGTATGATAGGCATGAGGCCACCCCATGTCACTGGCATTGACAATGGCCCCGAGTGTATGGTGGTGGTGGCTAGGGCACCCAGCCAGGCACTCCCTTCTCACTAAATTAGCCTCTTTCCTGTGCATTTGCCAGCCTTTGGGGTCCAGAAGCTTCCAACAGGCCAGTCTTTCTCAGGCCTATTTCCTGTCCCCTCAATGAGAGTAAAAGTTGGCATATTGGCAGCCGGGCATGGTGGTACACATCTGTAATCCCAGTGCTCTGGGAGGCTGAAGCAGGAGGATTTCTCAGCCTGGAAATTTTAAACACTTAGTGCGACCTTGTTTCAAGATTGAAAAAAAATTTTTTTAAAGGGCTGGGGATGTAGCTCAGTGCAAATGTCCTGGGTTCAACCCCCAGGACCACACACACACACACACACACACACACAAACAAAAAAGAAAAGTTGGGATATTTTTATGTTAGCATAATTTTTTTAATCATGGAAACAAGTTGCTCTCATTGGTTTAGACATAGAATCTTTCTCGGCTGTTATATATGGGTATATGGAGTGGGCCAGCAAACACCACTCCAGGGAGTGGTCAGTGAGGGTATATAGATGGATGGATGGATCCATGGATGGATGCATGGATGGATGGATGGATGGATGAATGGATGGATGGATAGGTGGATGAATGGGTGAGTGGATGGATGGATACATGGATGAATGGATGATGGGTAGATGGATGAATGGATGGGTGGATGAAAGGGTGGATGTATGGCTAGATAATGGATAGGTGAGTGGATCAATGATGGTTGGATGGGTGATGGGTGGATGGGTGGTTGGGCAAACAGGAGATGGATGAGTGGGTATATGGATAGGTGGTAGGTGTATGGATGGGTGTATGTATGGGTAGGTAGATGGAGGGATGATGGAGATATGGATGGGTGGATGGATGGGTGGGTAGATGGATGGCTGAATGGGTGGATGATGGATGGATAGATGATGGATGGATGATGGATGGAATGATGGCCCCCCGGCTCTTTCCCTGCTGGGGTCCCAGCCTACACACCATTGTTATTTGATCCCTCACTGACCATTACCTTGGGCTAGTGTTTGCTGGAGCCCATTTGCTGAACTGGGAGCGATGCCAACAACATCCAGTTCCGGGGTGACAATAGATGACAAGGCCGTGGAGGGGCCCAGCACCCAGTAAGGTCACGGTGCTGGGCAAAGCTCCCCCTAGTGGCCACCCCTTCCCTCAAACACTTACTGAGCACCTGGTGTGTGCCAAGTCCTGGGGCTGCCCCCTGGGACACAGTGTGACCGTGAGGAGACTCACAGGTGCGAATGCTGCCATTGCACAAGCAGTGTCTAGCAACATCCCAGGAAGGGAACATGAGGGGGCTGGAACATGAGGGGACTGGAACCTGGGGTCCCAGGAATGTTTCCCCCAGCAGGGGGGGGGGTGGCAAGGAGCCAGGGGTGGTGACTGACAGATTGTCACAGGCACGGTGGTGTGTGAGTCGCCCAACAGCCGGATGCACCAGTTTGTGGGGCGCCTGGAGTGGAACAGCAAGAAGTATGCCCTGGACATTGGCAACCTCCTCCTGCGAGGCTGCAAGATCCGAAACACCGATGCCTGCTATGGCTTGGTAATCTATGCAGGTACGGCCAGGAGGGTGGGTAGGGCAGTCCTGGTGGGGGCAGGCTCAGCCGCACAGCCTGTGAGCATCGTGGGCTTTGCTGCTTCGATCTCAGCTCTAAAAATGGACAGGCTGAGCCAGGACCATGGTTTTGGGAGAAAAAAATGGGGGTTTGTGTGTAGAGGGAAGGATAGGCATTTGGATAAGTGGATGGATGGGTTGTGGACAGGTAAATGAATGGATAGGTGAATGGTTGGATGGATGAATAGGCAGGTGGATTAGTGGATGGATGAGTGTATGAATGGACTGATGGATGGATGGGTGAATAACAGCGGGATAGAAGGATGCAAACCCTGCAGGTTTTGACACAAAGATCATGAAGAACTGTGGAAATATCCACTTGAAGAGAACCAAGATTGACCTCTTCATGAACAAGCTGGTGGTCTTGGTGAGCTGCAAAAGAGTTCTCACCCTGAGGTACACTGGGAAGGGCCAGGGACAGGGCTCCATCCTACTGACAGAACCCCTGGCTGTTGTTTCCGTCTTCAGCAAAATGTGCAGAATGATCCTATGGCTCGATGTTTCAGACAGAAGAAGAAAAAAGAAACTTTGAGATGAGGTTTCATTGTGTTGCCCAGGCTGGCCTCAAACTCTTGGACTCAAGCCATTCCCCTGCCTCAGCTTCCTAAATGGCTGGGACTGCAGGCACACCACCACACTCAGAGTAACAACTTAAAAAATTGATTTGAGCCGGGCGCAGTACCACATGCCTATAATCCCAGCTATCAGAAGGATCTAGATTTCACGGTCAGCCTGGGAAACTTAGTGAGATCTTGTTGAAAATATAAATTAAATTTAAAAGGGAGGGAGTGTGTCTCAGGGGCAGAGCACTTGGCTAGCGTGCTCAAGATCCTGGTTTCCACCCTTAGTGCTGCAAAAAAAAGAAAAGGAGAGGTTTGTTTGTTTGCGGTACTGGGGATGAAACCTGGGTCATGACCACCGAACATGCTAGGCAGGTGCTCTACCACTGAGTGATGTCCCTATTCCTTAAAAAAGGTTTATAATATAAATTTCAATTCTGACATTTTTCACACTTATAGAAAATAATCAAATGTTCACCTGACCTCTGAAATTTCAGGATACTTTTTGCCCAATCATCACCATCATTTTTTTTTTTTTTTGTACTGGAGATGGGACTCAGGACCTTGAACTTGTGAGGCAGGTGGGGAATCACTGAGCTAAATCCCCAGCCCTCAGTTTTGGTTTGTGTTTTGTTTTTAACACAAGATCTTGCTATGTAGCCCAGGGTGGCCTTGAACTGACAGGGAACCTCCTTCCTCAGCCTCCCAAGTGCTGGGATTACAGGTGTGGAACATCATGACAGACTCCATCATTTTTTTTTTTTTTTGGTACCGGGGATGACTCCATCATTTAAAAAAGTTTCTATAAGCCAGGTGCGATGGTAAGCCAGCCTCTGGGAGGCTGAGACAGGAGGATCCAGGAGGATCGCTGTGAGTTCAAGGCCAGCCTGAACTATATAGTGAGACCCTGTCTCAAAAACCAAAAACAAACGAAGAAACAAAAAAATAAAAGTTACTATAAGCTAGGTGCAATGGTACACACCTATCATCCGAGCACTTTGGGAGGCTGAGGCAGGAAGATCTCAAGTTCAAGCCCAGCCTGGGTAACTTAGTGACTTCACAAGACCCTGTCTCAAAATAAAAAATGAAAAGGGTTGAGGATGGAGCTCAGTGTGAAGGCCCTGGGTTCAATCCCCATTAGAAAAAAAAAAGAAAGAAAAGAGAAAAGAAAAGGCAAGATAAGCGAAGCCCAATGGAGACCCTGCCTCCCTGGTGGCCACCGCTGTGGAGTGCCCAGGACACCTCAGGGCCCCCCAGGGCCTCCTGCACCTCCACCCTGCACTGCCTGCCCACAGATCTTCCTGTTGCTCGTGGTGGTCTCCCTGGCGCTGACCGTGGGCTTCTTCTTGATGGAGCGCGAGTTAAAGGACAAGCACCACTATGTGCCGGCTGAGCCCTCAAGGGGCCTCTTCATGGAGTCCTTCTTGGTCTTCTGGGCCTTCCTCATCCTGCTCAGCGTCATGGTCCCCATGGCCATGTTCATCATGTGAGCCTGCGGCGGCCTGGCTGTGCCTGCGGGCAGTCCTGGCGGCCCGGACGCACGTGACAGCTGTGACTTGCAGATCCGAGTTCATCTACCTGGGGAACAGCGCTTTCATCAACTGGGACCTGGACATGTACTACGCACCCCACGACGTGTCCGCCGAGGCCCGCAGCACCAGCCTCAACGACTGCCTGGGCCAGGTGCAGTACGTGTTCTCGGACAAGACAGGCACGCTCACGCAGAACGTCATGACCTTCAAGAAGTGCTGCATCAGCGGCCGCATCTACGGTGGGGCCTGCAGCCCACACGGCGCCCTGTCCAGGGGCACACCCGGGGGGGGTGTGAGTGCCCCACCCCCTTCGAAGCTTGAGCTGCCCAAATCTGAACCACACATGGCAGCCTCCTTGCCCCAGACGACATCTGAAGCCTGAGACTGGGGGATAGGGGACGGTGGGACCCTGAGTTGGAGCTGAGCCCTGAAACTTGGGGTCTTTCCCCAGGTCCGGAGAACGAGGAAGGGACATGCCCCAAGGTGAGCGCTGCAGCCAGCCCCAGGACCCTGGGTGGTGTGGGGTGGGCGGGGACCTGCCTGAGTCAGCCTGGGCCCTGCCCGCCTGCGCCCCCTACAGGAGAACCCGTACCTGTGGAATGAGTTTGCGGACGGGAAGCTCTCGTTCTTCAACGCAGAGCTGCTGCGCGCAGTGCAGAGCAAGCAGGACGAGGCCGTGCGGGAATTCTGGCGCGTGCTGGCCATCTGCCACACGGTCATGGTCCAGGAGAAGGACAGTGAGTGCCCGCCGCCTCGGGGAGCATTTGGGATTCCTGACCGTACACCCCGCAGGCCGTACCCATCTAGGCCTGGGTTGGCAGAGAGCTTGCGGTCAATGGGATGGGCAGGCCTGGGATCTGAGCCCCGGAAGAGGACCTCAATCGACAAGGTCACGTAGATGGGGACCCGAATACCCACCTCCCTTCCTCAGGGCCTGGAGGGTGTAGAGGCCCCAGGGACCATCATCCAACAAACATTTGCAAGTGCTCTCTGGGAAGTTGAGGCAGGTGGATCTCAAGTTCCAGCCCACCCTGGGCAACTTAGCAATTTAGGGAAGGTGTTTAAAAAAAAAAAACAAAAAATGCTGGGCATGGCCCATGTCTGTAATTATAAATATTTTGGAGGCTGAGGCAGGAGGATCGCCATGAGTGGAGGCCAGCCCGAACTCAAAAATGAAATAAAAAGGGCTGGATATGTAGCTCAGTGCAAAGGCCTTGGGTTCAGTTCCCAGTAATGAAAAACAGAATTATAAGCCCCTATGACACAGTTTCCTCCTCTGCCTGTGCAGGTGGAGTCGGGCCCTGCCTGTGGTCTCTCTCTCTCTCTCTCTCTCTCTCTCTCTCTCTCTCTCTCTCTGGCTGCAGGCTCACTGTCTACCCCTGTCCCTACCCCATGCTTCCCTTCCTCCCAGACCAGCTCCTGTACCAGGCGGCTTCCCCAGACGAGGAGGCACTGGTCACAGCAGCCCGGAACTTCGGCTACGTGTTCCTGTCTCGCACCCAGGACACCATCACGCTGGTGGAGCTGGGGGAACAGCGAGTCTATGAGGTCCTGGCCCTGATGGATTTCAACAGCGTGCGAAAGCGCATGTCGGTGCTGGGTGAGGCCGGGGCAGCTCCCTGCCACGGGACGGGGACAGGTGGAGGCTGGGCTGGGGGAATCTGTATGGGGCAGCCAGGCCTCCTCCCCCAACCCCACAGTGCGGACACCAGAGGGCTCCATCTGCCTCTACACCAAGGGTGCTGACACAGTCATCTTTGAGCGCTTGGGCAAGAGGAGTGTGGTGGAGGCAAACACAGAAAGAGTCTTGTCTGTGAGTCCTGGCTTGGGGCAATGGTGGTGTGCATGTAAGTGCGTGGACAGGAATAGAGAGAGAAGAGAAGAAGAAAAGAGTGGGTAGAGAAGTAGCTGCAGGCCATTGCGGCAGCCATGTACAGTTGGGCAGACTGTGCACTGCTCAGGCACCTTCTCCCAACACACACACACAGACTGGGAGGGAACTGAACTCCAAATTGAAATTGCCCAGAGAGGGTGTCTCTCAATTCATATGACATCCTGTGGGCAGGGCAGCTTGGGCTGTGGCCTTGGACGCCCCCCCCCCCAATCTCCTAGCTAGACCTAGGTTCCAGGATGGCTCTCAGCCACCCCTGCTTGAAGCCTTTCCCCTGTGGGTCTGTGGGTAAAGCCCAGACTCCACAGCTGGCCCTTTTCAGCTGTTTCTCTGTCTCTTGCTGGCTCTGCCACCTCTAGGCCTCTCCTCTCTAGCCTGGGCCTGAACTCTAGGGATGGAGGTGTCAGAGCCCAGCTGGGAGCTCCCCAAGGCTTTTCTGGGATCCCCAGGGTGCCTCCTTTGCCTTGAAGAGGAAAGAGTTCAGCTTCAGGTCTCTCAGAATGAGGACCCAATGCACAGGAGCTCAGCAAGTGGGATCAACCACCCGCCACATGGCACAGGAGGATACACTGAGGCCCAAGGAAGGGCAAAAACCTGTCTGAATCTCTGGCCATCCTTGGGCCTTGCTGTGCCATTGCAGGGGACCTCATATCCCACCCTTACCCCATAATGCCTGAGCGCCCCAGGGGAAGGGATCCTGGGCTGGGTGTGGTGGGCACCTTACTGGGGACCAGCAGCCCTCAGGCCGTTCTTAGGTTGTGTGGATTCTGGGCCTTTCCAGGAGTCCTGAGGGAGGTGACTGACAGAGAGGGGTCCCAGGTGGGCAATCAGGAGAGTTAGAATCTGCCACAGAGCTGGGTGTGGTGGTGTACACCTGTGATCCCAGCACTCAGGAGGCTGAGGCAGGAGGGTCACAGAGTTAGAGGCCAGCCTGGACTACATAGTGAGACTCAGTCTTAAAAAACAAACATGAAAAACAATTTACCACAGGAGGAGTTAGAAAAGTTCTGTCCCTGAAAAGGCCTGGGGGCCAGAGGGAGCTGATGTCTAGAGGGAGAGTATGGAGGGAGAGAGGCTTGTTCGGGGACAGGGCACTGATAGCCACGGCCACCACCCCAGGCCTTCACAGAGCAGACCCTTCGAACACTGTGCCTGGCTTACAAGGAAGTGGAGGAGTGTGCCTACCAGGAGTGGCGGCTGAGGCATGAGAAGGCTTCCATGCAGCTGCAGGACCGCGCGCAGGCACTGCACCAGGTGTACAATGACATGGAGCAGGGCCTGCAGGTGGTTGGATGCGTGAGGGCCTGGCCAACCAGCCCTGGAACCCCCCCCCCCCCCGGGACCAGGGAGCTGGGAGCTGAGCTCAGCTCCTGCCGCTTCTACCCCCACCAGCTGCTGGGAGTCACAGCCATTGAGGACAAGCTCCAGGATGGGGTCCCAGAGACCATCAGCAGTCTCAGGAAGGGGAACATTAAAGTATGGGTGCTCACAGGAGACAAGCAAGGTGTGGCACCACCAGCCCTGTCCCCTTGTTCCAACCCCATCATCCCTCTGCCCTGTTTGTTGGGTTGAGCATTGCCCTCCAGGTTGACACAGGAGCAATTAAAAATGCCCTGGTGAGAACCTGTAATGCCAGCACTTGGAAGGCTGAGGCAGGAGAATCTTGAGTTGGAGCCCCCCCCCCCCCCGGACATTTTAACAATTTAGCTTAACAAGACTGTCTCAAAAAGGACTGGGGATTGACTTTTTTTTTTTTCCCTTGTGATTTAAAAAGGAATTTAGACATTTTCAGGGTTCTTAAAGGTGTAGTGGGACCCAAGCACAACGGTGCCTCTGACTCAGGGCTCAGGTACCCCCTGGGGGGGGCCCACAGCTAAACCAGAGTCTCAGGGCTGGCTTTTATTGGCCAACCTGGGTGACATGCCCAGCCCTGAACCAATCAGTGGGGAGGGGAGGGGGAGGAGACATTGCTGTGATTGGTCAGGCCATAGTCTGGTGGGCATGGGCCCCTGGAGGGGTGAGTAGGTAGGGTTTTCTGAAGGTGCTGAGCAGCTGGTTTGCAGAGACAGCGGTGAACATCGGGTTTGCGTGTCAGCTGCTGACAGACAACATGCTCATCCTCGAGGCACGGGACATAAAGTAAGCTCTTGCACAGAGGGGAAACTGAGGCACCACAGGACAGGGAGGCCCAGGAGGAGAAGTCAGGGCAGCGCTGGGTGGCCCAGGCTGAGCATAGCCCCGGGCCTCCCTGCCCACCCACAGTGTCATCCTGGACTCGTATGAGGAGCACAGCAAGCTGGTGATGACCACCAGCCAGAGCCTGAGGTTCCAGCTGCAGACTGAGGTGGCCATGGTCATCAGTGGGGACTTCCTGGTCAGTGTGGGCTCAGGGCAGGCGGTGAGGTCTGGGGTAGAGGAGGGGCCCGGGAAGAGTTGGGGCCACTGGGACTTCAGATGACGACACTCAGAGACCCTACCCGGAGGGACGTCCCAGGATGAGTGCCTGCCTGGGGGCATAGAGGATGAGATGGTGACAGCGTCCCTCCTCCCCGCCCCGGCTAGGATCAGCTGCTGCTGACCCTGCGCAAGGAGCCCCGGGCTGTGGTCCAGAGAGAGGCGGAGGACAAGGCCAGGGAGGAGCTGAGTGCCACGAGACGCATCTCCATGATGTGGTGGAGCTTGGGGACCTTGCTATCCTCGCGTCGGTCCAAGGCCAAGCGGAAGCAGGAGAGCCCCGAGGCGTGGCGAGAACGGGCCTTCGTGGACCTGGCCTCCCGGTGCCAAGCGGTCATCTGCTGCCGGGTGACACCCAAGCAGAAGGCCCTGATCGTGGCACTGGTCAAGAAATACCAGCAAGCTGTCACCCTGGCCATTGGGGATGGTGCCAACGACGTCAACATGATCAAGAGTGGGTGGCTGAGGGGGCGGGGTGTGGCCGACCTGGGTGGCCAGGGCTCACAGTGTGCACTTCTCCCGCAGCTGCGGACATCGGTGTGGGGCTGGCGGGCCAGGAGGGCATGCAAGCCGTGCAGAACAGTGACTATGCGCTAGGCCAGTTCTGCTTCCTGCGGCGGCTGCTGCTGGTGCATGGGCGCTGGTCCTACCTGCGGGCCTGCAAGTTCCTGCGCTACTTCTTCTACAAGACGGTGGCCAGCCTGATGGCCCAGATCTGGTTTGCCTGCTACACTAGCTTCAGTGCCCAGGTGTGCTGTCTCCCTGCCCTTCTCAGTCTGGAGCCCTGCTGGGCGTTCTGCCCCCTCTCCATCATGGGTTGGGGCTCAGTCATATCAGGCCACATGTGAGGGGGCACACTTGCAATCCCAGCACTCTGGGAGGTGGAGAGAGGGGGATTTTAAATTTTAAGATGGTCTTGCTAAGTCCTGATGTTGCCCAGGCTGGGCTGGAGCTTGCAGTCCTCTTGCCTCAGCCTCCCAGGGTGCTGAAATGCTAGGGGCGTGACACCATGCCAGGCTTCTCCCCTGATTTTTTATCTTGTCTTTAAATTTCCCCCAATTTTCATGCAAACCTTGCTTAACCCACCCCTGGTCTCAGCCCCAAAGCTGAGTGTAACTCAGCCGCTTCCTAATCCCCCGGGAGGCCTCCCTGGTGCCCGTGGGGGTCTGTGATGCATCTCTGACCCTCGTACAGCCCCTGTATGAAGGCTGGTTCCTGGCGCTCTGCAATCTGCTCTACAGCACCCTTCCAGTTCTCTACATGGGCCTCTTTGAGCAGGTGAGCAGGGCATGAGGCCCAGGTCAGCCTCTTGCCTGGACCGTGGTGTGAGGTCCAGGTGGGGTATGGCCCAACTCCCTCCCTGCCACTGCATCGTATCTGCTCCTAGCAGAGCTCTGGTGTCTCAGGGGGGCTGTTGGAGGGCTCCCCCGCCGCCTCCTTCTCTTTGAGTCCCCTAATCCTGCAGTCCAGGCTACACGTGTCCCCCCAAATCCCAAGAGGCCCCACCTAGGTTGTCCAGAGTAGGGGGATCCCAGAGAACATCCCAGATGATGGACATGTCCGGACCACACTGCCCACTACAGAAGCCACAGCCACACATGGCCAGGTGTGAGCCTTTGAGCACAGCCAGTGGGACCCAGGAACTGGAGTTTACATTTCATTTCTTTTTTTGGTGGTGGGGGTGGGGGGTTGAGACAGAGTCTTGCTATGTAGTCCAGGCTGTCCTTCAACTCACTAGGTAGCCCAGGCTGGCCTCAACTCATGGCAATCCTCCTGCCTTAGCCTCCTGAATGCTGAGATTACAAGTGTAATCTACAAGTAATTGCAAGTGTACCACCACATCAAGCTCTCTTTTGTTTGTTTTTGGTGGTTGTGCTGGGGATGGGACTCTGGGCTTTGCATTTTCTAAGCAGGCACACTATTACTAGCCACACCTCCAGCCCTTAATTTTTTTTTTTTGTACCAGGAATTGAACTCAGGACCTTGTGCTTGCTAGGCAGGCAAGGCACCACTGAGCTAAATCCCCGTCCCCCCTTAAATTTTTTAAGTTGTAGTGAAATATAGGCATAGGCACCCCGGAGTGACCATGGGGGACAGGTTCCAGGATCTTCCACCGATACCCAAATGTAAGGTGCTTAGATCCCTTATATAATAACATATCTCGGTATTTGCACAGACCTTGAGAACCTCGAACCTGGGATCCTCTGCCTCAGCCTCCTGAGGAGCTGGGTTGACAGGCTTGCAGCCCTGCACCTTGCTCCCCTCATTTCATTTTAATTCACTTGAACTCAAATCATCATGTGAGGCGAGTGGCCAGTGGGGGCCCAGTGTCCTTTTGGGGTCCCCCAGCCTGGCCATGGCCCAGTAGTCTGACATCCCCCACCCCCACCCCCCAGGATGTGAGCGCCAAGCAGAGCCTACAGATGCCTGAGCTGTACGTGGCTGGCCAGAAAGATGAGTTCTTCAACTACTGGGTATTTTTCAAAGCCATCATCCAGGGCGTGCTCACCTCGCTGGCCAACTTCTTCCTCACTCTGTGTATCACTCGCAACATGGCGGGGCCCAACAGCCTCAGCGACTACCAGTCCTTTTCGGTGGTGGTGGCCCTGTCCAGCCTGCTGACCATCACCGTCGAGGTGGGTGGGGCCACCTGGTCCCAACCCGGGGTAGGGGTGGTGGTCGGACAGGGTCTTCGAGGCCTCATCCCTACTGACTTCATGTGGGACAGGGGCTTTGAGACGGGCTCACTATGTAGCCCAGGCTGGCCTTGAACCCATGGTGACCCTCTTGCCTCAGCCTCCTGAGTACTGGGATGACAGGCGTGTGCCATGACGCCCAGCTCTCTCTGCTGTCTTCCACTTCCTGACTTCACCAGGGTCCATCCTGGACCCAGGGGGCTCAGTCCCTGCCCCCGGCTGACCTCTGTCCCCATTGCCCAGGTCATGCTGGTCGTCAGGTATTGGACCCTCCTGTTCCTGGGGACCGTGCTGTTCAGCCTGGGCTCCTATGCCGTCATGACTTATGCCACCCAGAGCCTGTGGCTCTACCAGCTCTTCCCGAAGACCTTCCCGTTTCTGTGTGAGCTCCTGGCAGGCGACAGGATGCGAGTGGACACAGGGAGGGCCGCCCCCAGGAAGCGGAGAGGGTGGAGGGGGAGCTGTCTCTGCCTTGACTCTCGCTCTGTCCCCAGATGCCCTCCACACCGTGCTGACCCAGGCCCCGTTCCTGCTGGTGGTGCTGCTGAATGTGGTGGTGAACACACTGGCCATGCTGACCTTCCGCATCTTCCGCTGTGTGCTCAGGAAACTGCGCTTCAGGGTGAGGGTCCTGGGAGCCCCAGTAGGCACATGGTCCTCTTGGGGGCCCCTCTCCCCAGGCAGGGACCACACATCCTGGAGCAGAGGCAGCAGTTGTCACCCAAAGGGTCACCCTGTGTTCTCACACCAACATCATCAGAGCCCACTTGGAATTATCTTGGGTTTGGAGTAGGGTGACAGAAACAGCCTGAGAATGGTTTATGTAAAAGGGGAGACTTAGAAATGGCCCAAGTGTCCATCGACAGATGAGACAGTACAGACAATGAGGTCATTCTACACCATAGAATATTACTCAGCCTTAAAAAGGAAGGAAAGGGGAAGCTGAGGCAGGAGGAATGAGAGTTTGAGCCTAGCCTGTGCAATTTAGCAGGATCCTGTTCAACAAAACAAAACCTCAAAGCTCTCTGGGAGGCTGAGGCAAGAGGATCACAAATTTGAGCTTAGCCTGGGCAGTTTATCAGTTTAGGCCCTGTCTCAAAAGTAAGGGAAGGGACTCTTGATTGGCTGGCTCAATAAGGGCTGGGACTCTGATTGGCTGGTTCAGAGTCAAGTAAGAGAAGGGACTCTAATTGGCTGGTTCAGAGTCAAGTAAGGGAGGGGACTCTTTTAATTGGCTGACTCAGAGTCAGGCTCCAAGGAGGGACTCTGATTGGCTGGTCCAGAGTCAGTTCCCAGGGAGGAACTCTGGCTTTACAAGGATGAGGACAGACTTGGCTCTCTTGAGTGTCCCCCACTGGGAAGCAGGTGACCCTAGACCAAGCAGCACACCCGAAAGCCTGATGACCCTGCTGCTCTTTTGCTCTGCAGGAGGAGGAGGTAGAAGCGACCCGGAGCAAGGAGGTCTCAGAGGAGCCTCTGCCTCAGTTCCACCGGGAGTCCCGTGCCCGGCGCTCCAGCTATGCCTTCTCGCACCACGAGGGCTATGCGAACCTCATCACACAGGGCACAAGCTTGCGAAGGCCACGCGGGGACAACAGCTACATGAATGTCGCCTCTGCAACCCTGTCTGACGAGGTCGAAGAGGCTCTGCCCTCAATGGCCTGGGAGCCCAGGAAGATAGCGGCCTCTACTCTAGATGGCTTGGGAAACCAGGCCGCTGTCACCAGCAGGGCCCCTGCGGGCCAGCATGAACTGTCTGAGGCTTCCCTGGAGAGGCCACCACTGTCTGAGCACAGCAAGCCGTCCCCCTGGAAACAGAATTCTGGGAGCAGGGCACAAACCCTGGAGGAGAGGCCATCCCACTGGATGCCCTTCTGGCAGAAGGAACCCGCCCCCCACCAGGTGGCCATAGGGACCCGCCCCAGCCAGACCCAGGAGTCCCTGAGCGAGCAGCCCATGGAGACAGAGTCTGGGTCTGTGGAGAGGGAGCTGTCACTCATGGAGTGGCTGCCAGACTCCTTCTAGAGCCAGGTGTCACTTCCCCCAGGGGAGCAGCTTCCTCCCTATGCAGGCCAGCCATCCAGCAGGAGGCCAGACCCAGAAGACAAAGGAGCTGTGGCCTTCGCTCTTTCTAATAAACCAGGATCCACCTGACCTCAAGACTTCTTTGGGCTCCTTCCTTTCCTCCGGGTCTCTGTTGGAAGCCACAAGGAATATTTTTTTCCTGGTTTTTAGACAACAAAACACTAAGCATGGCATAGCCAGGCCTAGTGGCACATCCCTGTCATCCCAGCACTTGGGAGGCTGATGCAGAAAGATCGCTGTGAGTTTGAGGTCAGCCTGGGCTACACAGTGAGTTCAAGGCCAGCCTGAACTTTGTAGCAAGACCTCGACTCAAAAAAACAAAAAAAAAATGAGCTGAGGACAGCTCAGTGTGAACAACCTGGGTTCCATCCCAGAACACACACACACACACACACACACACACACACACACACACACACACGAAAAAAATAGAAACGAAGGAAGGAGCAGATTCCACATGGTAGTATCCTTGACTCCCACTGCCTGCCTGTGGGCCCCACCAGCCCTTTCCTCCACCAGGCTGCCTCAGTTCCCCCCTCTTCAAATAAACACCTTCCACTTCAGACCTCAGGAAGCAACGGGCCTCCCAAAGAAGGTCCTGATAGGGTCTGTGCCATGACGTGTGGCTGGGCAGCCCCAGCTTGGCCCTCTGACTCCCAAGGTTTCTGCAGAAGTGGGAGCGAGTAGGGGCTGGGAGAGGGCCGGCCCCCTTTCCCACCTGCACCCTCCCGCCCCTCATGGGCCGACACACACACACACCCAGCTGAGTGACTAGAAAATAATTTATTGAAGAAAAAACCAAAACAGCAAACTGAGCACAGGAATGATTAACAAGGATGATCTTTTGGTTTGTTTTCCCTTCTAAGCCTGTCGCCTGAGGGTGGGGTGGAGGGGCCTGTCTCCTCTCCTGCCCTGGAGGGGACAGGACTGGGGTGATCCCTTGGAGATCCCTGCAAGCGCCCCTACTTTTTGATCTTCACTGAAAACACTGCTGGGGATGTGGATCCCACCTGTCCCTGCTGGGACAACCTGGCTCTCGGGGGTTCCCTGGGACCACCAGGCCGAGCCAGGGGCCGGATGGCAGGGCTTTGGTGGGACCACGCTGGGCAGAGAAGGGGCTTCCTTGGGGTTTGTCTCTGGCCTCCCTCAGTCCCCACCCTGTTCTGTAGGGTGTAAAGATGTCCCTCTGTTCCCCAGCTCAGGGCCCATCGTGGGAACCTGCTGCCACAATTCCCCTCTGGGCCTGAACTCTGTCCCCATCTGCAGGGCCACCGGAGAGGTAAAACAGAGGCCCAGGGAGAGTCCCGGTCCCAGGGGCTGCTTTCCTGATGTTGGGGTCTGGGGGTGCTCTCTTTTCCAGAAGGGAGCGCCCCATACAAGAATGCACTGCCCTACTCCTGGGCCGGTCAGAAAGACTCGGGTCCAGCCCAGGGCCAGGATGCTGAGGGGAGCCAGGTGGAGCTGGGGGCACCAGGGGGGCTCAGAAAGGCCCTTTGGGTCCTGGTAAGTTGGGGCGCACCCCAGCCCCCTGCCACCATGGGCGACGAGACTCAAACTGCCTGATTGTCTCTTTCCTCTGAACAAGACACTTAGGAATGCATACATGCTAAAGTGAAACCAACCGGGCAGGGCCAGGCAGAGTCCTGGCAGGCGACAATACCTACAATACCTACAGCGCATCAAGACCCAGGAGAGGGACCTGGTGACCGGCCCCTGCTTCGCAAGGGTGGTGGCCGGTGGCATGTGGAGGCCTGTGGAGCTTAGGTCCGGCTTGCTCCAGGACCCCTTTGGCTGTCCACCTGGGGCCTGATCACCTGCTGAACACACACAGCTCCTCGGAAAGGGGAAACAGGGACACAGAGCAGCACAAAGGAAGAGCACGGGACAGCACCGACTCGGGCATGAAACACGCAGATTAGGAATGGACCCCCCACCCCCCACCCATCACTTAATACATTATCGCCAAGAAAGAGTACATTAGCCATGCACCAAATCAAATTCCATTTTGTCTTTTTTTTTCATTTTTCTTTCTTTTTTTTCTTAAATTACATCTGGACACAGAACACGTAGAATAATAAATACTCTTATAAGACATGACTCAAAAAACGAGAAACAGAAGAAGCCAGAGAACGGAAAGTTTCACTTCTCTCCTCTCTTCTCGCTCTCTCTCTCCCATCTCTCACCCTCTCTTTCCTAAAAGACTCATTTCAATGAGAAATCTGTAAACGCCGCTGGTCCCGTCACCCACCCCACCTGGCCCTCTGACCACCAGCCTCTCCACCCTAACATTCAGTAGGTCTCCCACAGGAAAGTCAGACAAACATGCCATGGCCTGCAAAATTATAATCTAACTGTACAAAGCTTCAAGTCACGTAGTCCAAAAACTAGCTAAGGAATTTTCTTTTATCACATAAACTATACATTAAATATTTTGAGGTATTTCTGAGAGAATTGTCAAAGGCTTGAAGGAATTGTGCTGGAGAGGGGTTCCCTGCATGGGTGGGAAGGGTCTTTGGTTTGTTTGCAGGACCAGATGGCATTGGGGGAGGTTGGGATCTGGGCCTGATGAAGGGAGGGGAGCTGGCCTGTGTGTGTGTGTGTGTGTGTGTGTGTGTGTGTGTGTGGTGTGGTATGTAAAGAGGACCCACTGGGCTGAGCATGGGGGCACACACCTGTAATCCCAGCACTCAGGAGGCTGAGATGGAGGATCACTGGAGTTCAAGGCTGGCCTGCCCTACAGAGCAAGAAGACCCTGTCTCAAAACAAACAAAACAAAACAAAAAAATCCTCACAAACAAATAAAACCCTACACACACACACAAAAGAGCCCTTGTGGGCTGGGGATTTAGCTCAGTGGTTCCCGCACCTGCCTTGCAAGCAAAAGGTCCAGAGTTCGATCCTGGCACCAAAAAAAAAGAGCCCTTGCTTGCCTGCTTTTGCTGTCTTCCGCCATGAACTGTCGTCCCTCTGCCTTGTGCCACGTGCCTTGGAGCCAGCCCTTGGAGCCAGCCCGTTATGGACTGAAATCTCTACAAACTGTGAGCCAAATAAACCTTTTCCCTTAAAAAAGAGAAAGAAAGAGGGCCGGGGATTTAGCTCAGTGGTGCCACTGCCTGCCCCCAAACCTTATGGACCCAAGTTTGATCCCTGGTACCAAAAAAAAAAAAAAAGAGAGAGAGAGAGAGGAAGAGAAAGGAAATAAAGAAAAAGAAAAGAAAGAACAAGGAAAGAAAAAAGGGCCCTTCGGGACTGGGTTCGAAGCTGAACAGTGCGCGCCTGCCTAGCATGCATGAAGTCCTGTGTTCTACCTCTAGCACTGCAAAGGAAAAATGAGAACGCATCTGTAAATATGGCATATTATAACATTTTCTTTTCCCTAAAAGTTCATTTTCTGGCTTTCTACTTTTTTGGGGGGGGGGTACCGGGGATCAAACTCCGGGAACTTCCACTTGTGAGGTCAGGTGGCAGAACCACTGAGCTAAATCCTCGGCCCTACTTTCTACTTTTAAAACATATTAAAATGGGTTTGTGGGCCCTGGGCTGGCTGAGGTCAGAAGATGTCACCCTGTTGCCTGCCAATTCAGAAGAGGGGCTCAGGTGTATTGAGGGGAGGAGGGGCCCTCAGTTTCCCAGAACAGGGTTCCCAGTGCCCAGGGTCACCCCCCAAAATGAACAGGGTCGCTCTGTGTCTGTGCATGTTTGTGTGTGTGTGTGTGTGTGTGTGTGTGTTTGTGTGTGTGTCTGCATGTCTGCTTGTCCAGGGGTCAGTCACCAAGTGGGGACCGGGACTCTTCACTCTCACAATGCCGCCCCAACCCCCACAGGCTCTGGGAGCGTCACTTACAAAGCTAGAGGACAGTGGGGCAATAAGGACACAGGACACTCCTCCATACATATCTTTGGTTCAAGAAAAAGGCACTCACCGACCTTGCCCTCCTCTCTCTCCCTCTCTCTCTCTCTCTCTCTCTCTCTCTCTCTCTCTCTCTCTCTCTCTCTCTCTCTCTCTCTCTCTCTCTCTCTCTCTCTCTCTCGTCCTCTGGGGGGGGGACAGAAGGGGACACTAGGCTGGAGGGGGAGGGGACCCTATGTCCAGCACAAGTCCTGGGGAGAATCTTTGGTATCAGACGTGATTTTCCAATCACGAACGTGAGCATTGAGTGAGGTAGCCTTTACCCGGGGAAGGGGGTTCACTAGAAACGTCTTTTGCATTCTCCAGGAGAGGTGGGGCCCCCTCCCTGGGAGGCAGCCGAGGGAGTCAGGGTTTGGGGGTTTTGAGGAGGGGGGGCTCCTTCCAGCCTCTGGATTTTGAACCGCAGGAAGGCAAGTCTTGGGAAATCCAGTCTTGAAGGTCAGATAGAAGAGGTGAGTGCGGTGGGGTGGGGGTGAGGTGCTTCCCTTCATTTCCGACCCCTCCTCTTTATAAAAAACAAATTTTTTTTTCTTTTTGGCAAAACACAGAGCAAGCAGATTCCAAGTTCTTCAACATCTTCTTTCTCTCCTGGGAGAGAGATGTGACAAAGTTAAGGTTCACCCCCAGCTGCTGACCCCTGCAGGGCATGGGGGACCAGTTCTGCAACCCACGAGGAGGAGGGGCGGTGAGTTGGGGGTCCCCTGGTGTGCACCCCGCAGGGACTCCTGTGCGGCTCCCTCTTGTGGACTCTGGCGTCATCTTCTGGTTCCTGGGATGCGTCTTTCCCTGTGTGTGGTTCATCAAGGTGCCAACAGGTAAAGTGGACTAAACCAAGGGGTGCTGGGGGCGGGGGGGGGCATCTGGAATTTACCCGCATGTTGGAGCCGGCCACACCCAGGTCGGTGGGGGGGACAAGGGCGCTGTCCCCGCAGGCCCCCTTCCCAGGCATTAAGGCAGGCAAATCTTGGCACGAGGGATCCTGGCCTCTCGGAGGGGCAGCTGGGGTCTCGGCTGGGGGGTCCCGCCAGCAGAAGGGTGGTGTTGGGTGGGAGGGGGCGCCGCGAGGATCCAGCTTGACGTGGGTTTTGGCGACTCAGAAGGGGGCGAGTTCCTGGGGAAGGGGACAAAGGATGCGCGGGTGGGGGGAGACCTCCCGCAGCCCCCGTGCCTCCCCTGGGGTGGGGGGTGTCCGGAGGAGGAAGAGGGTTATTCTTAAAATTCCTTTTTTCCCTTAAATACCCGGTTTATATTTCTAGTATGTGCTTTTTGACCCGCTTTAGGGGACCACACAGTGAGCCCCGGATTTCCTAGGGGCCCCCTGGGCGTCCTGAATGGAGAGGGGGCTGGGAACCCCTTTTCCGGCCCCGCCGCCACAGGGGGCTTCTTTTGGCCTGGGATGGGGTCCGGGGAGGGGCCCCCCGTTGTGCACTGGGCTGGGGTGTGCGGTCCCCTCCCTGGTGGGCGCTCAGGCCTTGGAGAAGGTGGCGGTGACGCCCGTGGGGCCCCCAGCGCTGGCGGCGCCCGGCTCCTCGGCCCAGCGGTTCATGCAGCGGCGCCGCGCGTTCATGAAGAAGTTGCTGACGGTGTTGAGCTCCAGCCCCAGCTGCTGCGAGATGGTCACCTGCATCTCCTTGGACGGCCGCTTGTTCTCCTTGAAGATGGCGATGAGCGTGCGGCGCTGCAGGTCGGTGAACACCAGGCGCTGCTTCTTGGGCTGCAGGGCCCGCTCCTTCTGCTGTTCCTGCTCCTTCCGCTTGCACGCTGCGGGCGGCAGTGGGAGGGGACACAGAAAGGGACCCAGAGTGAGCGCGAGTCCCCATCCGTCACCCCCGCCGACACCCCATGGCGTCCCCTGCCGGCCCCTTCTCCCCAAACCCTTCACCCTCCTGACCCAGAGAAGGACACCCCCAAAGCAGCGTGGGGGTGACGGGGTTCCAGGCAGGGCTGCAGTCACTGGTTCACGCCTCCTCCCTGGAAGAAACCCTGAAACCTCATGTTGGGCTGACACAGGTGGTGCCTCAGCCCACGTCCCCAGGGCACGTGACGGCACCGACTTAGCCACGGAGTCCTCCAGCGCTCGGGGGGCCCTTGGAGCCGAGAGGATCTCGGGAAGGAGGAGGGGACGGTGCGGGGTCACAGCTAGGCCTAGCGGTGGCCTTCCTTGGAGCAGGACAAAGGCCGCAGACATTGCCAAGATGGCAGCTCTGGGTGGCACCAGAGCCCTGTGACGGCCCAGTGGACACAGGGAGGGGACAAGAGGACTTCATGCCAGGGCTGTTTTTCCACATTGGCTTCTACTTGATCTGAATCTCAGCCCCATCCTGCCTCCCGCACACCTCTTGTCACCCCCAGAAGCGACAGGTGCTGCAGACTCCCTAGCAGGTCCCTGCTGCTGGCCGTGGTGGCCTGCCGGGGACACACAGCAAGTTTACTTTCTTTTGGAACAGTTCGGACCAGATGGCGTGCCCGACTGACCGACAGCCATACACATTGAGGCAAAGAAGGGGAGGTCTGTCGTGCTGGGACACGTTTCCTGGGGATGGGGGTTTGCACATATAGAGTGTCAGCTGATGTAGAACCCCCTGCCTTGTTGCTTCCTCTGATCAGGGTGCTTGAAGCTTCTAACTTCCTGCATCAGGTTTTATGGTTAAATGTACGACGGAGGCAAGCCATTGGACATTTTAGGAAATCATCTACCGGTGGAAGAGGGAGCGAAGAAAGAGAACAAGTGAGAAAAAGGGCTGACTTCAGAAGAAATCAACAAAGAAGCATGTCTGTAATCCTACCCTCTGGGAGCCTGAGGCAGGAGGATCCTGAGCTTGAGGTCAGGCTGGGCCTACTTTGCAAGTCTGAGACCAACCTGAGTTAGAGTGAAATTCTATCTCAAAACAATAATAATCAGAAAAAAAAAGCAGGCAAGCTATTGATATTTCTCAGAGGGGGTAAAATACATCGTATTCATGAAACAAGAATGGAGTGTTAAATAAAAACAGTGATTAAAGAGCCAGAAAATGCTCTCAGAATTTAAATGCATAATACAGGTAGCTGACGTAAAATGACTTTGTAAAAGCTGGCTGATGAAGTCAGACAAATATCCTAGCTAACAGAAGAGAGTAGACACAGCAATGGGAAAGGGGAGAAAGATGATCACAGAGTTGGAGGATGAATTTAGAAGGTTTGTCTTCTGATCCAGAGGCGATCCAAATTGGGAGTGGTGGTGCACAGGTGTATCACAGCTACTCAGGGAGGCTGAGGCAGGAGGGTTGCTTGAGCCCAAGAGTTTGAGGTCAGCCCAGGCAACATAGTGAGACCATGCTTCAAAAAAATAAGTAGATAAGCTGGGCACAGTGGTGCACACCCGTAACTCAAGTACTTGGGAGGCTGAGGCAGGAGGATTGCTGTGAGTTTGAGGCCAGCTTGGGCTACATAGTGAATTCAAAGCCAGCCTGAACTACCTAGTGAGACCCTGCCTCAAAACACCAAGAAAAAAATAAATAGAAATTTAAAAGTATAGACAATCCAAAACTGGAGGAAGAGATTATCAAAGACCAAGTAATGAGAGAAAAGAAAAGTGCCAGGCAAGGACATTGGTCCCAGGGTTAAAATAGCCCATCAAGCACTCACCTGGACAAATGAAACAGACACTTGGGAAGGCTCATCCTTGTGAATTTCAGAGCACTGGAGATAAGGAGAAAATTGTTAAAGCTTCCAGAGAGCAAATCAGATGTCATGCACAGGATGGAGAATCAGAACATCTCCGGGTGTCTTAGAAACTAGGAGACAGTGAAGTAGTGCTTTCAAAATTCTAAAGAGGATTGGTGTAAGTTTGAGACCAGCCTGGACTACATAGCAAGACCCTGTCAAAATCAAACATACAAACAAACTCCAGAATTGTTAAATAGTAAACTATTTGGCTATTTTGAAAACTCCAAAAGTTGATGTTCCACACTCCCTTTCTCAGAAAGCTACTGGAGGGTGTGCTCCAATCACATGAGAAGGTAAATAGAAAAAAGAAATGTTAGGGATGGGGATTTAGCGCAGTGGTGCCGCTGCCTGCTTCCCAAGTGCAAGGTCCCGAGTTCAATCTCTAGTACCCACCCCCCCCAAAAAGAAATGTTGGCTTCAGGAAATGATAAAGAAGAGGAGGAACACTGGAAGACCACTAAATAACAGCAGCACCGAGGTCACAAAGAGGCAGCCAGACTGGAACAGGAGTCCCTAATAAAGTGTTCAGGGAAGGTGACCTTGTAATGCAGCACATTCCTACTGAGTTGGTTTTGCATTTTGTTGGGCAGTGTGGGAAGAATTTGTGATTGGTAGCTATGACCTCTTGGAACATCAAACAGTTGCACAAGGAATTAAAGGCCTTCCTAGTACTCCACATGGCTCAGCTGGGGATGCCATTCACCAAAAACATAATGTTAATCACTGAATATTGATTTGGGGAGAGAATATCTTTGTAACTATACAGTGAAACCCACAGAGGGGAGGGTGTGGCTTTGAATATAAAATGATTGCAGGAGCTGGGGGAGGAGCTCCAGGGGTAAAGGCTGGGCTTAGCAAGCATAAGGCCTTAGCTCCATCTCCAGTACCAAAATATTCATATTTGGCAAGGCATGGGTGACGAAGTGTGTAGCAGGTAGTGTTTGTGTATGAAATGCCATGGGAGACAAGTGCATGTTTCTATTTTATCTGCAGAAACTGTGGACAGAAAAGCAAAGAACTTCCTTGATTTCGTACCTCTTCAGAACCTGGGTGCTCTATGAAGGTCAGGGGAGGGAACTAGGTACCCTTCTGTTTTGTTTTGTCTTGGGTTTTTAGTTATTGGGATTGAACCCAGGGCCTTTGCTTTGAGCCACTTCTCCAGGCCTTTTTATTTTTTGAGAAAAAGGTCTTGCTAAGTCATTAAGTTGTCCAGGCTGGGCTCTAACTCGCAATCCTCCTGCCTCAGCCTCCCAGAGTGCTGGAACTATGAATGTGCACTGCTGAACTCTGTTCTCTCTCTCTTTTTTTTGTACTGGGAATCGAATTCAGAACCTTGTGCTTGCCAGGCAGGCTTGGTGCCACTGAGGTAAATCCCTGGTCCTGTTCCCATTCTTTTAAAGGTAACACTAAGTGGGGTGAATGCCTGTCATCCCAGCTACTTGGGAGGCTGAGGCAGGAGGATCTTGAGTTTGAGTCCAATCTACAACTTAGAAAGATCCTGTCTCAAAATAAAAATATATATATATATATATAAAAGAGCTGGGGATGCAGTTCAGTGGTAAAGCACTGCTGGGTTTGGTCCCCAATACTACAAATACATGAATGAATGAATGAATGAAGTGATTCTGTGAGGCATGGACTTGGTTCCTGGCTCAGGGAAAGTGTGCAGTGGCCAGGGAGCAGGATGTGGGGTTGCTCCCTTTCCTGTCCCCTCCCAGTCTCCATGAGTCTAATGGGGACCTAGAGGCAGAGGCTGGGGAAGGGGCTGGCACAATGGAGTTGGGAGAAATTTCGCTGTTTTGTCCATGGCAGCAGAAAGAGGCTGGGTGGCCGCCCGTGCTCAATCTAATTACCACTCTCACAGTGCCATCGATCCTGGTCTGGCAGCCTGGTCCTCGCCCATCCCCCAGCCAGCCAGAGGAGCAGCCCACAGTTGAGCCCCTTGTGCAGGGCAGAAACTGAGGCTGCTGAGGAGGACTGGGGGACAGGGGTGAGAAGCACCTGCTTAGCAGCACCAACTGAACCCATGCAGTGACACCAGATCCACTGCCACTTTTGTAGAGACCTTCTCTGCCACTGTGGCTGCCACCTCCATGGCTCCTCTGCCTTCACCCCCTCCACCTCAGGGTCAGCTTACCCTGTCTCCCTTGGTACCACCTCCTTCTCCACCATCGCCTCCTCCATTGCCTCCTTCTCCATCTCCTCCTGCATCATCTCCTCTTCCATGAACTCCTCCATCTCCTCCTCCATCTCCTCCTTCATCTCCTCCTCCATCACCTCCTCCTCCATCTCCTCCTCCAT
>NW_004624828.1:7004416-7015795 GCF_000247695.1 Heterocephalus glaber
TCTCCTCCATCACCTCCTCCTTCACCTCCTCCTCCATCACCTCCTCTTCCATCATCTCCTCCTCCTCCATCTCCTCCTCCAACTCCTCCTCCATCACTTCCTGCATCTCCTCCCCCACTGTCTCCTCCTCCATCACCCATTGTCACTACCTCCACTTCCATCCATGCTCTGCCACCTCCCTCAGTTGTCATGTCACTGTTCCTGTCATTCCTGCCACCTGTTTCCTGCTCTCTTTACCTCCACCATGACCATGGCAGCAGCACCCACCCATCTCCCATCTCAGCACCCACAGCTCAACAGCCACACCTGGAGTCCACCTTCAGCATAGGACGACGAGGCCTGGACCCCATCGGCAGGGGAATAGACAGTGGCCACAGATGTCCTGATAGTCAGAGGCACAGCCTGTGGGGCTGGGGTGTGGGATTGTTGGGGACCTCAGATTTCTTACGGGCACTGAGTGAGTCACTCCCCACAGTCAGGCCAGCTCCACCTGATCCAACCTCAGGGCCTTTGCATGGGCCATCCCCTCCTTCCAGAATGTGCTTCTCCTCACCCTCTGGCCACCTTGGCTCAACACTTTCCTCCCTGGGAGGCCCTGCCCAGCCCCTGCCATGCGGCCACTCCCCCTCCCCCTCCCTGCTCCTTTTTCTTTCTTAGGTACTGGGGATTGAACCCAGGGCCTTTACACTGAGCTCCATCCCCAACCTTTTTTATTTTTTATTTTCAGACAGGGTCTCGCTAAGTTACTAAGTTGTGCAGGCTGGGCTTGAACTTTTGATCCCCCTGCCTCAGCCTCCCAGAATGTTGGGATGACAGGCCACCACCACGCCCAGCTCCTTTCTTCCTTTCTATTTTTTCCCAGGGAGGGTCAAAGATGAGGAGCGGGCTCCATCCCTGCCCCAGAGAGGGAGGAGCTCGCCCTCCTTACCCTTCTGACCCACGGGTGAGCCATTGAGATCAGGCGGACCCGGTAAACAGTTCTGATCTCAGAACACTGGCCCCTGCCTCCACGTCATCCTCTGTCTGGGCCCAGGGATGGGGTGTGGGGCTGGATCGGGGCTCCCTGCAGCCGGTCTCCACCCCAAGATCACCATTTTCAGAAGCGGCCCTGCCCGGGCCGAGACCTCCTTGTAGTTCCCGCTCCATCCAGCAGAGGACAGCCGTCCCCACCGCAGCTGGGCCCTATGAAAGGGGCAAAGGGCAGCAATGGGGACCCCCAAAGTCAGGAGCTCCCCGCAGAACCCTGGGCCTTTTGCTGCAGACCCCTGGGACTTGGCCCACGATGGGGCTACTGCCTTGCCTTCCCAGAAAGTGTCGGGGATCAGCAAACCACAGTGCCCAGGAGGGCATCAGAGGATTGAAGCCCCGTGTGGACCTTCTCCTGAGTGAGGTCCACAGCCTCCATCTGGGGCTCCCTGAGAGAAGCTGCCCCTGGGCCCCACTGTATTCGAGGTCTTGAGGTCCCTCTGCCTCTCTCACCAAGGATCTCTGGAATCTTCCAGGAGAGCAGCCAGATGGAGAAACTGATCTCAGGAGGAAGGAGTTGCACTGGCCTAACCAGAGAACTCCTATACATCCCTCAATGCCCAGCTACAGTGGCCCCTTCCTCAGGAGGTCCTTTCCCTCAACTCCCTGCAGGGTCATAAGAGGTCCCTTCTCTGGGTCCCTTGGCCACACTCCTCTGTTAGTCCCATCATCCTTGGATAGGTCTGACAGACACCATCTCCCTCCTCACCCCCTCTTCCCCTAGCTGTGCCTCATCTCTTCCCATCTCCTCTCCTTCCTTCTCTCTCATCCCCCCTCCTCCATCAGAGACCTTGGGTGGGGCTGGGCTGTCACTGGGGTGAAATCACCCACGTTGAGAAACCAGGAAAGACTGCCACCCTAGCAAGAGCCCAGCCTGAAGCTGGTGACCTTGGGACCTGGGTGGGCCTGGAGACCAGGGCAGCGCTGAGCGTGAGTCCATCTGCAGCTGGCCGCGCCCTCTCTGCCTGCCTCGATGGCCCCCAGCAAGCAGGCCCCGGGCTCTGAGGACATTCATCCTGGTTTATCAAGTGGACTTGGAGACCGTAGTGTCCCCATCTGCAAATGGGGTAATGGCTGCACTGTGCAGGGGCTGTGAATGAATGGCAGGGTGGATCCTTGCACTCCTGTACCTCCCATGCATGCATGCATCCATCCATCCACCCATTCATTGGACTTTTACCAAGCACACGCTGGGAGTGGCAAGCCTGAGGCTGTGGACAGGGGACAAGTTACCCTGATAATCACTTGCTTGGGAAGCCCCAGCTGAGACTTTACTTCCAAACCAGGGGACCAATACAGCGAGATGGCCCATGCCTATCATCCTAGCATTCAGGAGGCTGAGGCAGGAGGATCACTGTGCGTTTGAGGCCACCCTGGACAACATAGGGAGATCCTGTCTCAAAAAATCAAACAGCAAACAAACAGAGAACAACAACAAAAAAAGAAACGAGGGCCTACTCCCTGTTCAGAGCATTGGGGTGCAGCATCACCATCACATGGGCTCAAACCCTGCCTGGAGGATGGAGCAGGAGACCATGCCCAGGAGTTGGGGACAACTGCAGAGGAGGTTGGCAAAGCCCAGCAAAGCAACCAAGCTCCCTGTCCCGCTGCTGGGAGAAGCCAGATTTCCCAGGGGGGTGAGGGAGCTGACAGGAGACTCCCGAGCAACTGCCCGTGTCCCCTCGCATCCCCGTTGTCTGCACAGTGGCCCAGCCATTCTGGAACTCCTGTGTGACTGTGTCCCCACCCCGCCTACGTCTGTTCCCCCAGCACGGGCCAGGGCCGGAGTGAGGGACCAATAGCCAGGACCACAGTCTCCTCCCTCTCTCAGCAGCTCGGCGGGCTCCTCGCTGGGCTTGGCTACACAGGACAGCGATTCAATACGCAGCCTGCTCCCTGGCTGCGATGATGACTGGTTTCCTCGGCAACACGTCCTGGCCCTGGCCACCAGCTGCTGGGGCCCCGGATGTGGGGAGCACTGACACCCTCCCACCCTCATGGCTGGGCCGCCTCAGCATCCTCTACCGGCCCCTCCAGACCAGAGACCCTGGGTGATTTAGCTAAGGTCACACAGCAGCCCTCTGAGTGGGGAAGGGGTCCGGAGCAAACACTCTGACTCCCTTTGCCTACACCCTGCACCCCAGAGTAAGGCAGAAGTGGAGTTCCTGGCCAGGCCAGGCACGGTGGCACATGCCTTGTAATCCCAGTACTCGGGAGGAGGACGCAGGAGGATTGCGGTGAGTTTGAGGCGAGCCTGAGCTACACATCCAGACCCTTTCTCAAAAACAAACGAGAGAGGGAGGGAGGGAGGGAGAGAGAGAGCGTGAGTGAGCGACTGACTTCTCCAGGCACAGCCAAGCCCCTGCTCCTTAGCAAGGTTCCCCTCAGGTCCCCTCAGCCCCTGGGCTGTCCCTGCCCTGTCCCTCCTCTCCCCCCTGCCTGCCCGGACCACAGCTCACCTCTGGCTCCACCTTGGCTGAGTCCACCCCCCTCCCTCCCCTCCTTCCTCCCCTCTCCCCCAATGGGATTTTAATGGCCGCATTTTTCATTTAGTTCCAAGCCTTTCAAAGACTTATCAGGGACATGGGGGGGGTTTCCTCACCCACTCAGGGGCCAGCCCTCCCTGGTGTCTCCGTCAGGGCACGGGGTGTCCAGGGAGCTTGGACATTCAGCGACAGGGACCCTCCTTCATGCTGCCTCACATGGGGAAACAGAGTCAGGACACACAGGCACTGCACACACCAAGAGCTTTGATTTGAGAAAAAAAATAAAAAATAAAAAAAGCATCCTGGGGACGCAGCAGCCAGGCAGCTGGAAATGAATGTGAAAAAGATGACAGGAAAGGACCTGTGATAAGAGAAAAGACGGGAGGCCAGCCCAGAAAAGGGAAGGGAGGTTGACCCAGCATTTCAATTGTTAGGAAATTAATCCCCAGATAAACTCACTAGGCAAAGCGATCAGCCTGGGGATATCGTCAGAGTCAAGCCAGCCCGCAGCCCTGCGTTGACCACAAATGAGTCCCAGCCTCCTAAATGTGGGCGGGGTGGGAAAGCAGCTCAGTAAGGACCAGGGTGAACAAATGGTAGAATACTAGGCAGCCGGCAAGAAGGGCCAGACAGCGGGCTGGTATGCCTCTCTGTGTTCTCCCCCACCTCACTGTGCTGGGGTGGGCGGGGACCAAACCAGGGAAGCTCTGTCACTGAGCTCCATCCCCAGCCCTTTTTATGTTTTGGTTTCGGGGCACTATCTTGCTAAATTGCCCAGGCTGGCCTTAACCTTTCCATCCTTCTACCTCAGCCTCTCCAGTAGCTGGGATGACAGGCATGCATCACCACGTCTGGCTGGGGTCACCTCTGTTTATTGTTAAGGATCCCCTGGGTGTGCAGAGGGAAAAGACAGTAATCCCAGGCTCTTTTTATGCCTTTAAAGAGGGAAATGAAGCCAGGTCATACTCAGAGGCTGAGGCAGGAGGGTTGCAAATTCGAGCCCAGCCTCAGCAACTTAGCAATTTAGCCAGACCTTATCTCAAACTTTAAAAATTAAAAAAGGGCCCTGGGGATGTAGTTCAGTCTGAAGGCCCTGGGTTCAATCCCGAGTACCTGCCTTGGGGTTGGGGGAGGAAAGGAAAATGAAAAGAATCTGCACCTCCAGCTGATTTAAGTGTAGGAGCAGAAGTGGGATATGCAAAAGGACCCTCCCTTTCTAGGGCCCTCTCTGGAAGCTGCCTTCTTTTACTTAAATTTGGAAGCTGGTCAATGTGTCAGCTATTTAAAAATAATGTAGAGATCAGCATGGTAGCACATGGGAAGCTGAGGCAGGAGGATCTCAAATTCTAGCACAGCATGGGCAACTTAGGTAGACTCTGTCTCAAAATAAAAATATTAAAAGGGCTGGGGATGGAGCTCAGTCTCCTGAGTTCAGTGTCCAGTACAAAAAAAGAAAGAAAAAAAAAAGAATTTCCTTCTCTCCCTTCTTCCCTTCCTAAGAATCAGTGGAAACAAAGGCGAGACTCTCGGACATTGGGCCAGATGGTGGGGTGCAGTTCCGGGGCTCCAGTGGGCGGTTGGGGTGAGCGCATCCTGGGGCTCAGGCCATGGAGTCCTGGTCTCCCTGTGTCTGGCTTTGGGCTCCGGCCACTTCGGAGGAGTGTGTCCTGGCACCTGATGCTTGCAGGACCTGAGCGTGGACCTGCATAACGCGGTGTCTCTGGGACTCTGGGGCCCCCAGCTAGAGAAACTGAGGTGCAGACATCCTGCCAGCAGACCCGGTGAGCACGCAAGGTGTCAGTGTCGGAATGCGTTGTCTCCTCTCCCCATCCCAGGCTCTGTGGAGCGACCCTCTCTCCAAAGGCAGCCTGCGGTATCCTCCCAGACCCCTGGGGCGATGCGGGGCCTGAGTCAGTCTGTGCAAGGCCCGCCCCAGGTGTGGACAAGCGTCCCTTGTTTCGCTCTGCTGTGAATTTGTAGCTTTGCGCTTTGCTCTGTGACTTTGCCCCAAACCTCCCAGTAGATCTGCCCACGTGGCAAGACTCCAGTGGAGCCAAGCATGGCTGCAGGCCTGTAATCCTAGCCCTGGGGAGGCTGAGGCAGGAGGATCGCAGTGAGTTCCAGGCCAGCCTGGGCTCCATAGCAAGACTCTGTCTCAAAAAACCCACAGAAGAACAGACTCCTCAGTAAAAAGTGTTCCAGCTTCCCAGCCCCACTCCCATTCAGGCTCACTTGGCAGAGGAGAAATCAAGGCAGCAGGTGTCCTGGGCATGCCCAAGGTCTTCTGGGTTGCCTGGGCCCCTTGGCCCTGGGCCCAGACTCTCCCCTCCCCCACTAGTTCTGCCCTCCATATTGATCAGGGTCTATATTTAATTAAAAACTTGATGCAAACCTGCTTGCCTCCCCTGGTTAAGCCAGCCGCTTGCTGGCTGAACACAAAGAGGCTGCAGGGGCCCGGCCTAACGCCCCACAGCCTCCAGACTTTCCTACCTGCAGCTTTTGTCCATGTCCCTCCCACCAGCCACAGGTGCACTCTCCCGGTCCACCAGGACCACAGAGAGTTATGGATTAGGACGCCGTAGGCAGTAACAGGAAGCTGTTTCTATTTCTTAGGGGTTTTGGGAGCCACTGAGGCAGGGGACAATGAAATAGGGGCTGGCAAGCTCCATGGGCCATTAAAAGCCCCCTTAGCTTACGGAGGAGAAAGGAGCAAGGGGTAAGGTGGAGTGGAAGGCCAGCGAGGAGGAAGGGGTGGATCAGACTAGGCTGGTGATAGACAAGGGGCACAAGGACGGAGACAGAGTGCAGGAGGACGGCTGTACTGGGACTTTAATCTAAGAGGACTGGAGGATAAAAGAGCCCGACGCCAGGCCAGCCGCAGCCTCCCGGCAAGCAAGGGGTAACTGCCCAGGCTCCTCTGCGGGCTTCTCTATGATGTCGGTGAGGGTCTGCCTTGCGCCTCCAGGCTCACGCGGGCTCTGCTGGAGCCCAGAAGGTCACCTGGAGCCTTCCCATTCCCAGGAGTCTCCCCCACCTCATGCATTCCCTGTGAGCACCCACAGTGTCCCTTCCAGACTCACGAGGAGGGACCCAGCACTGCTGTCCACTCCCCAAGCTGCCCAGTAACTGTGCCCATTTCTCAGATGAGGAAACTGAGGCTCTGGCTCCTGCCCAGGATCAGTCAGGGACACACAGAGCCCAGGTCTCTCTTCCCTCCCTCCCCCTCCCTCCTTCTTTCCCTTTCTTGCTCCCTTCCTTCTTTTCCTGGCACTCGGGATTCAACCTAGGACCTTGCAACTGAGCCCCATCCACAATTGAGCTCCATAAAAAGCTCCATCCCTTTTTATTTTGATTTTTTGACACAAGGTCTCCTTAAGTTGCCCAGGCTGGGCTTGAACTTGAGATCCTCCTGCCTCAGCCTCCCAGAGTGCTGGGGTCACAGGCGTGCACCATAACGCCCAGCTAGGGCTTTGGTCTTTAATTAAGGGTGACGGGCTGGGCATGCTCCTGGGATCACACAGCTGCTGGGGTGATCCCCCATTTCCACCCCTCGGATGGAGGCTGCAGGTGGGCTCCTGGTGGGGCAGGGCTCCTTTTCCTCTCCGTCCCAGGCCCCTCTTGACTCCCAGCCTCAGGAAATCACCCAGCCCACACGACACCAATTTGGACTCAATGCCACCACTGTCCCCTCCCTCACAGGCGCTCAGTTCTAGAAACGCTCCAGGTTTCATCCTTAGGACGAATGATTTCATTTAGAGCTTAAGCATCAGTTGGCTCTGGGCCTGTCCCTCGCTGCCTCAGTTTCCCCCATTTGGTCCCCCCCATCCCTCAGGGACTCTGGGCTCTGGCCTCCCACGGGCGGTGGCGGAGGAGGAAGTGGGCTCTGTTTTCAACTGCCTCCCTTTTATATTGTATTAAATATATGTATATTTTTCTGATCAGTTACAAAAAATACTTTTCCTCCCGAGTTGCAATTTAAACAATATTTGAAGGCGGCTGAAGCTATCGACCAGGACCGGTGATGAATTAGAGACGGTAATTCGAATTCATCGACCGCCCCCCCCAGGAGGAGCTGGCCCGCCCCTCCCCCAGCCCCTCTCTTGTAATCCCAGTTTAAGTCCTGCTGAGGTGGGGGCGGGGAGGACCCTGAGGTTGGGGTGCTATAGGATGGGCTTTGGCCTAGCGGGACCCAGAATCCCCAGAATCGCAGTGTCATGGCTGGAACCTGGCTCCTGCCCAGCAAAACACACATTTTACAGATGGGTAAACTGAGGCACACAGGCTAGGAAGCGGGGACTGGGATTCTGAAGTCTTCGCAGGGTTTCTTGGGAGCCTCAGTGAAACAAAGAAATCACAGACACCCTTCTGGTCCCCTGCTCTGTGATCCAGGGGTGGAAAGAGGCCTTGTTTCAGGGGACGTGGGAGCAGAGGGTCCTGGAGGACCCATGAAGTCTCTCCCTCTTGCTGCGTCTCCCTTCCTCTCCCCGTCTCTGGATCTTTCTCTCTGTCTCTGTCTCTCTCTCTAGCCAGCTATCTTCATTCATTCTCCTTCCACAACCTCTGTCTCCTTCCTTCTCCCGCCTCTCCACACGTATATCTTTCTTCCGTGCCCATTTCTCTCCCTGTCAGGACTCTAGGGCTTGGGGACACTGTCAAGACCAGGATGGGGCCAGCACATGGGTCAGACATGGCTGTGTGTGGGTCAGGACTCAGGGACCCAGGCGACACTGGCTCGGCCTGGGGTGAGGGGGTGGGGGAGCACACTCCAGGTGCCCGGGCTGCTGGGGCTGTCACTGTGCTGGGCTGCTTGGTGAGTGGGGTCTCGCCTGGCCGCCTCCCCCTTAACTGCTGCGATTTGCCGCCACTTAACCGCTTTTCATTTGTGCAGGGACCGGAACTAAAGGCCTTGGTCGGGGCCTAATTACCCGGCTGCCCTAGGCCTGGGAGGTGGAGCCCGAGGTGTAGACATGACCCCAAGCATGCCCAGGTGTGATGGGGTCACAGCACGGGCCACTGCCTGGGCAGAGCCGAGTGGTCCCAGTTCATTATCTCAGACCCCCCCACACACACCCCTGCACTGGCCCAGGTTCCCCATTCCCTTGACCACTATGTTTTTTGTTTTTTTTTTTTTTAGTACTGGACATGGAACCCAGGGCCTTTGCACTGAGCTACATCCCAGACCTTTTTATTTTATTTTTTTTATTTTGAGACAGGGTCTTGCTAAGTCACCAAGACATCCAGTCTGGGCTTGAACTTTTGATCCTCCTGCCTCAGCCTCCCAGAGTGCTGGGATGACAGGTGTGCACCACTACACCCTGCTCCAGGGCTGTCATTCTAACTTTTGTTTCCTAAATGGGGAACCTGGCGGGGGGAGCTGAGACTTTGCCACTTCAGGAATCAGGAGTTATTGCCAGGGCAAATGTGGCCTCAGTTTCTCCATCTGTTATTACACCTGGAGCAGGTAGAGGAACACGGTGGCCTGGGTGGCAGTGGAGGTGAACAAATTGAATAGAGACACAGGGTGGCAGGGCACCTGCATCTCAGTGTCAGGTGGGCACTGTTCACCTGGCAGCAGGTCCCCCTCTGTGCCACTTGGCAGCTGGCTGGTGGCTTGTCTCTGTGACGCTCTGGCTGATTATTTGTGTGACCCCAAAACATACTATTCCGATACCACTAAGGAAGCCTGTCCAGGTGGATCGCCTGTCATCCCATACTCTGGGAGGCTGAGGCAGAGGATTGCAAGTTGGAGCCCAGCCCAGGCAACTTTGTGAGAACCCATCTCAAAATAAAAAATGAGGGGCCAGGGATTTAGCTCAGTGGTTTCACCGCCTGCTGCGAAAGCGCAAGGACCCGAGTTCGATCCCTGGTACCAAAAAAAAAAAAAAAAAAAAATGAAAAAGGGCTGGGGACTCAGCTCAGTTCAAAGGGTTCAACTGCCAGCACGGGACGGGGGGATGGGGACTGCTAAGGGGTCCTCTTAGATGTATACAGTGACAGTATGAAGGGTAGAGGGCAGACGGTGGCGTGTATCAAATATACACACCAGAAAGGAGGCAGCAGTGGGCAGTGGGTATGCGATGTGGAACCCTGGTTTGGGGAGCACCCCTGGACATCTCTGGGCCAGAGCTTTCTGCCCCCTCAGCTCACCTGGCACTGAGTGTAGATCTGACTGAGTGTCCTCAATGGGAACGTGTGTCCCAGTTGCCCCAGGCCGGGTTCTGATAGCTGTTTCTACCGTGCCCCAAACCACCTCCCCAGGGACTTAGGTACCTGCCACTTTCAAATAGCAATTTATTTTCCCAAAACCTAAAGAGAATCCGAGTCGGAGAAGGGACTCCAGCCAGACACAGGGCTCTGCAGAAGGGGTAAACTGAGGCCTGGCCATGAGTGCAGGCTGTGCCATGGACCTCAGCTGTGGGGAGGGAGTGGGTTGCGGGTTGGGGGGGGCGCGGCAAGGGGGCATCAGGCCTGATGTTTGGGGGGCAGGCCGCTGGGGACACAGTCAACCCCTAATGTCACCCACTACTGGGGCATCTGGCTGGAGCCCCATCAGTCCCTGCCCTTCTCGCCCTTGTGTGAAAGAAAGCCAACTGATCGATCGGGTGCTGGAAGCTGCTATTGTAGCTGAGGCCCAGGGTGCACAGCCCGCTCCCCAACGCCAACAGGGGAAGACCCCCTACCTAGGCTGGGGCTCTCTTTCTTGCACCCCACAAAGACACAAGATGCAGGGTCCTGAGCCGGCTTCCTGGCTGGGGGCAGGTGTCGACCCAGCTGTGGTCAGCTGGGAGGGAGGAGAGAGCGGAGTCCCAGGGGGCAGCAATTGGAGTGGGCCTGGGAGGGACAGAAGGAAGCAGCAGGAGCTACCGGAGAGAAACGGAGGGCAAGCGAAAAATAAACCGCCATGGGTTTGCCGCGCACAGAGGAGTGGAAACGGGAGAGACAAAACCCCAAAAGCAAGGCCGGCCGCGGCGCGCACACCCGAGGCCGGAGCGAAGGTGGGGCGGGCGGGCAGCGGGCCCGGGTGTGAAGGCCTCCGGGCCGCACGAGCCCAGGGTCCCCCGGGCCGCCCCTCCCCCGCCCCCTCTCGGGTGACCTTTGCCAGCGGCCGGAGTGGGGGAGGGGGCTATCGATCGCTGGGGCCGAGGTACAAAGAAGAGCGCGCTGGGGCTGGGGGCTGAGCGCGGCCCGGCCCGGGCTGCAGAGGCGCCAGGGTCGGTGCACCGACTCGGCCCTTCATGGCCCGGGGCTAGAGGCTAGGCGACCTCTTTCTTGGGGCCTTGGAGAGGAGGGGAGTGGGATCCCGTGGGGACAGCAGCGGCTGGTCCGGGGACACAGCACCCCTGTCCCCAAGGCGGGCGAGCGCGCGCGCACAATAAGCAACCCTGGGCCCTGCGCCGGGAAGCGCGTCGACCCTCCCAGCAGGGCAAAGGAGACCAGGGACCCCTGCCCGTCCCCAAAGGGGCAAGGGTGGCGACGGGGTGGGGTGGGGGGACGACGGCACAATTCCTTTCTCCCTTTTGGCGACGGTACGAACACGCAGAGGCTCAGATCTCGATGTAGCCTCTGGCGGTCGGGTCTGAGCTGGCGAGGCGCACGGCAGGGGCGTGGGGAGGGCCCCGGGTGCCCAGGGCCCGGCGGCTAGCGCGGCGATCCTACCTGCGAGGCGCAGCGCGGACATGCGCTGGAACTCAGGCTCCTGGAGCCATTTCCACATCCTGCGGAAGGTCTCGCGGCCGGACTTCAGCTTGCTCCAGGGCTTGGGGTTGCGCAGCAGGTCGGAGAGGGTGCCCTGCGAGCGGCACAGGATGCGCTGCGCGAAGATGGCCTGCGGGATGCTGTAGCGCTTCAGCTCCGCGGTGATGCGCTG
>NW_004624828.1:7016038-7031895 GCF_000247695.1 Heterocephalus glaber
CCCCCGGCCCCGCCGCCTCCAGGCAGCCCTCGGGCCAGCGCGTCTTCCGCGCGCCCCAGCAGCGCGGCGTGCGGCTCGAAGGCGGCGGGCGGCAGCAGCTTGTCCCCAGCCAGGTGGCCCGGCGCCCCGTAGGCGGCCAGCGGCGGCGGGGGCGGAGGCGGCGGAGGCTGCGGGGCGCTGTGCAGAGCGGGCGGCAGCGCGTTTGGCAGGGGCGACAGCGGTGACCCCATGGCCGGCAGCTCCTTGCCGTAGGGCCCGTAGAGGTGGCCCACAGAGGCAAGCGCCGCACGCTCGTCACGCATGAGGGTGAAGCTGCCGCTCACGCTGGCGGCCAGGCGCTGCGGCGGGGGCGGCGGGGGCGGCGCGGCCGCGGGGTGTGGGTGCGCGTGCGGGTGGCCGCCGTGCGCTCCGGCCACCGCCGCGGCAGCAGCGTGCTGGTGGAACTTGTCGGCCACGGCAGCGAGCGGCGGCAGGTGCTGGAGGGGCGTGAGTGTCGTGTAGGTGCCGCCCAGGCCGGGCGCCTCGCAGGCCATGCCCATGGCCGGGTGCAGCGGGCCCGCCAGCTCCCCGCGGAAGTCCGCGCCGCCCCCCGCGCCGCTCGCGCCGCCTGCGCCCCCGGCACCCGCGCCGCCACCGCCGCCGTCCAGCAGGCTGGCCATGCTAGCCACCAGGCCCGGGCGTCCGGGCGCCACCAGGCTCCGGTGCTGAGCCGCGGTGGGGCGCGCGTGGCCGGGGCTCAGCAGCTCGCCCGCCTGCGCGTGGGCCACGCCGTGCAGCCCCCCGAGGCTCTCCAGACTCAGCTCCATGCTTGGCGCCCGCCTGGCGCGATCAAGGCCGCCGCATGGCCCCGGCCTGCTCCCCGGTGGCTGCCTGCGCGCGAGAGGCTCTAGGCTGCAGGCGCAACGGCCGCCCGGCTGCGAGCGAGTGAGCGACCGCGGCCACCAGAATGTGGCGGGGAGCGGCCGCGGCGCCCGGGCCGGGGTCTGACGTCAGCGCCCCCGCCCATCCGCGACCGAGCTGCTCCGGGTCCGCCCGGCCCCCGCGAGCGCCAGGCAGGCGGGAGGGGCTAGGCGAGGAGCTTCCGGGGTCCCCCGTGCTGTGCCTGCCTGGGGCACAGCCCTCCCTCCTGGGGGACAGAGGGAGGGCGAGGGTCCGAGGACGGCCTCTGCCTAGGTGGGGACCTGGACTTCATCTGGGGTTCTCTCCAGAGTCCGAGATTCATCTCCAGGGAGTGCCTGGCTTGTGAGCCAACGCTTAGGGGTGATCCACGGGTCACCCCTGTTGCATAACTCCCCCCGCCCAGTTCTCCCGCAAGCCCCCATACACACACGGGCCGTTCCAGCCCCCCCCCCCCCACGCGACTTCTTCGGGGGCGAGGGAGCGAGTGGGGAAAGAGCGAGGCCCTCAGGCCGTCGCAGTCTGGGTTCATCCCAGGTGACAAGGTCCTCCCCAAGTGTAGGTAGCTGGGCCTCAATTTCCCCAAGTACCCAATGGAATGCCCGGCCTCAGGGGTGCCAAAGACTCCTCCGGATTCCAGGGTCCCAGAGTGCCGGGAGCCGAGGGGGGACCAAAGGGCACCTGACACCCTCCAGCGGGGAACACCGAGGACCTCTCTCCCGTCTGCTCCCTGAAACGTCCCTGCCGTAAACTCCTTCGGATGCGGGCCAAGGTGCGGCTCCTCTTCACCTGGCGACAGGTGAGGCCCAGGGCCCCCTGGGAAGTGGGGTAAATGGGGGCCTTCCTATAATCAGGGGACACCTCTGGGACAAGACACCTGTAATGGGTAAGAAGCGGGTTAGGGAGAAGGGCCCCCTCATCTAGGAGCCAGAGTTCAGGGTCAGAGAGGACCCCAAACAGCCCCAGCCTCTTGGTCCTTCCTTCCGGGGACCTCTGCCCCTGGGTAACCCTGGAGAGGAAGGGAGGAGTTACTAGGGCTTCCTTCTGGAATCCCCTCACCTTCACCTCCGTGGGGAGAGGACAAGGGTCTGAGTCAGGAAATCACTCTGCAAAACAGGTGACTTTTTGGGACCCCCCCCACCCCCCACACAAAGTGGCCACCCAAGGGAGATGTGCCCAGGCCAGTACCCAGGCTTGACCATGTACCAGCTCCCTTTCCGTGCCTCAGTTTCCCCACCTATGACAGGTCAGGAGGTGCCTTCCAGCCTGGCCCAGCTGAGGGCCAGAGGAGAGTCTCTGCTGTCCCCAATTACTGGAGAGGGAGGGGATCTCAGTGCCAGGGGATTGAGGAGGGGGGGATCGTTGAGTGGAGTGGCCTGAGGCAACCTATCAGATGGGGTAGGACAAAGGGGGACCCCTGTTAGTGCTTAGGACTCAGCATTTAGTAAGTGCCTATTGTTTACACCCTAGCTCTCACTGTCCCTCAGGCCCTAGGAGAGGGTGGCTTCATCCAAGCCCCCCCCTTCTGGTCCCTATGGTTCTGTCCAAGTGCCAACACCTCCCACCCCCGGAGCGAGGCTCCTTAGACCCGTCCATTCCAGGCCTTGCGAATAATTTCCGGTTTTCTGCACAATCGCACCCATCTTCCAGGTGGCAAGACCGAGATGGGGAGCCAGGGGCAGGTCTGGAAATGAGATCAGCCCTCCCCGTGAGGGTTCTGAGTCTGGGGAAAGAGGGAGGGCAGGGTGGCTATGCCAAGCCCCAGCCTGAGCTCCCCAATCCTTAACCTGCAACAATCACAGATAATTAAAAAGAATCGTGGGGTCTAAAAATCAATCAGCCGCCATAAAAATGATAGCATCCGGGGGTCCAGAGAGCCAAGGCCGCGTGGGGGTGGTGAGAAGAGCAGCTGGGCCGTGGGGAGTGGAGAAACAAAAGCGGGGGGCAGTTGTCCCGTGGGGAGCCCAGCGGGGAAGTGGGATTCGGGACAAGGCGTGATTCCTTCTTCACAGACTGTATTTCCTCCAGGTCTGCCACCACTGTTATTTCTATAAGACGCACCGTGACTTTTCTGATGGTGAAAGGATCCATTTTGAAAGATCCATTTTGATGGCCCTGAGATGGGGTCTCTCCCTTCTGCTGCCTCGGACACCCTGAGATAGACAGAGCACCCCATCTCCCTAGCCTGGGAAAGGGTCTCCCAGTCCCACGGAAGGACCTTACCCAGGTGTGCGCAGCACCCTCCCCCATCCCCCGGGGTGGGCGACCCCCTAGTCCAGGGGCAGAGATCTCACTCTTTGCCCCACTGGGAAATGGTGCAAAAATTTGCGGCCCCCAGAGAGAGAGAGAGAGAGAGAGAGGGAGAGAGAGAGGGAGAGAGAGGCCCCCTAGAGACCCAGCGCCCGAATCCCCCACCAGCGGCCTTTTAGTAATTAGTAAAATAGAATTGAGCCGGCGGGGGCAGGCAGGAGGCTGGGGCCCCAATCGATCCCGGCTCATTAGGCAAATTGCACGTGAGGGAGAGTTGGGCTGGATGGGAGTTGGGAGCCCCCTTTCCCGCCCTTGTGGGGACCTAAGCCACCTCCTAGAAACTCTGGGCTCAGTACCCCCTCCGGGCAAATTGGAGATTCACTCCGGTGCCTAGAGGTGCTTCAGCACTCGCTGGGCGGCCCGGGGTAGACACCTACCCTCTCTGTGCCCCTCCCGAGCCTGGGCAAATTCTAGAAACAGCCTCTGGGCCCGATGACCCTAGGGCTGAGAGTCATTCGATTAAGGGGGAGGAAAGGTCGGGGGTCCTTCTCCTCCTGCCCCGGGGTGCAGTGGTCTGTTGCTTCAGGCTCCACACCCCTGACAAACTCAGTGTTCCCTTAATCGCTGCCTTCCGCGCCCCTCCTTCCTAGCCACCTGCCTTCTCCGGTCTCAAGGGGAGCCAAAAATTTTGGAGGGGTTAGTTACTCCAACCTTTCCTTTTGGGGGCTTCCCCCAGTCCCCTCCGCGGTCCGCAGCAGATCTCCTGATTAAATTTGTCTTCCACGGATATAGAACTCACCAGCTGTTGCGGACACATCTCCCTTTTTATTAGAGCGAGGTTTTGATAGATGGCGGCAGTTAATGCCCCCTCCAGTCCCGGATCTGGGCCGGCTGTTCCCCAGCACCCCCAAACTGTGGCGCCCCAAATCCTGGCCTTCAATTCCGCCTTGCCCGAGACCCGAGACCCGTGGCCGGCCCCCGTCACCTTCGTTCGGGCGAGGTCGAGGACTCGGGTGGTTGGGAGGGGACCGGCCTTTCCGGGCGGGTGGGTGGGGTCCCCACCGGGCTGCGCTGCGGCCCAAGGCCCCCATCTTGGGCGCTGGGCCCGAGGACGCCCCGGAAACCGCACCCCAGGTTTCTCGACGCTGGGGTTTTGCCCCTGGCGGGCCGGGCGTCCCGGGGGTCGGGGGCGCACGGCCCGCGGGTGATGTTCCTCGGGCTCTTCCGCGACAGCTGCGCGCGATCGATCCCTGCGCCCGCCCGGGCTCAGTCGCCCCCGCCGCGGCTGCGGCTCCATCGAATCCTCATCGCTCTTGGCCCGCGCCGCCCGCCGCGCCCTCCACAAACAACGCGCTTGTTTGCGCCGGGCGGCGAAGCAGGACAGCGCTGGGGCCCCGCGTCCCGGGCCCTCTTCTCCGGAGTTCGAGGGACGCACGTAGAGGAGGAAATTTCACTCCCTGTCACCGCCTCTCGGAGCTGGGGCGGGTTTGGGGCGCCCCGCCCCACCCGCGCCTCAGTTTCCCTTCCATAGAGCGACGCCCTGAGGCCGGGGGATCGGAGGGCGCCTAGAGGAGAGGGCGAGCCCGACGCCCGAAGCCGTCAGCGCTCCGTCGCCCCTCCAGCTGCTGTCGCTGCTTGTCACGCGGCCTGTCCAGTGCAGATTAGGAAACTGGGCTGGGGACCCGGGTACACCAGTGTGGCTGGGGACAGGAACGCGCCCCTTGCCTCAGGCACGGACCCTTCCTTTCTCCTGTCTTTTGAGATCGGCTCCCTTCACCGTGCGCTCAGGAAAGAACTACAGGTTTGTAGTGCAGTTTGCAGTATGGGAAACTGAGGCAGGAGGGGCAGAGAGCCGGCTGCGGCCTGGCTGGCGGCGGGGTAAGGAAGCGGGCAGACCTGGCGGGGACCTCCAGGGCGTCCCCCAGCCCGATTGCGCTGAGCGCGGCCCGGCGCTGCAGGCCCCAGGCTGCCCCTGCTCAACGAAACCCGGGTCCCGCGCACACTGGGAGGGGCGGGGCGGGGCGGGCGCCCCCCCGCACTGCAGGGCGCCCGGGCCCCCTGCGGGCCTCAGTTAATCCACTGGAGCCCGCTGCTTTGCATTAGGCTCCTCTGATGATTAAAAACGTAAATATATATTTCATTCCTAGCGCTGTCCTGGAGGACATGGGGCGCGTAGGGCCCGGAGAGGGGCGCGCAGGGCCCGTGGTCAGGTTGCTGGAGGCCCCTGGGCCCTCGCGGGGTCTCCAGGCTTGGTCGCGGCCCAGGGGTCCGGGGCGCTGGCTTTGCGCAGCCTGAGCTGGCGGGTTCCACGCCCTGAAGTGTCCAGGCCGTGACCTAAAGGACAAGCCCAGGACAGCGCCGCTCTCCAGACCTGGAGACCCAGGCGCCAGCCCGGGTGAGGCCTCGGCCTGGGGACAGCCACATGCAGGTGGGTCCCGAGTCTGGCCCACAGCGAGGCCTGGCGCGTTCCAGGCAGGCGGAGCCAGGGCCCCAGTAACTTGCGGTTATCTGAACACAGCGGACCTTTCCTTGAATCCGAATCCGCCTCGAGGGGGAGGGGAGGCCCTCGAGTCCCTGCCCCCACGCCAGAGCCCTTTCCTTGTCCTTCAGGGTGGGGAGGGGTTGTTAGGACTGAGGAAGGGATGCTGAAGTTTCACCCGACAGAATCTGCATGCTCGGACGGGGAGGGGAGGTGGGCATCCACTTGATTTAATAAAACCTCTCTGTGCCCTCGCGGCTGCAGTTGGTGCCTCCGCTTCGGCTTCTGCCTCTGGAGCTCCCAAGCTTGGGAGAGGAAGACAGTTAGTTGCTAGGCTGTCTCCCGGATCCGGCTGAGGTCAGGACTGGACTGAGTGTGTGTGTGTGTGTGTGTGTGTGTGTGTGTGTGTGTGTGTGTGTGGTGGGGAGCAGTCTCTCCTTTCCTGAAGGTGGGAGGCCTGGAGGCTGGGTTTTGCAGGATGTGTAGGAGTTGGGGTCAGATAGGTAAATCAAGGGATGAAAAGACTCCTTGTCATTTGGAGGGGCAGGTGAAGTGGGGGCAGGAGTCTGGCATCAGTCCAATCTCAGGCACCTTGGAGGCCTTCATTAGGAAATATTTGTTGAGTGAGTTGATTAGATAAAGCTGGGAAACAAAGCTGAAAGCCAGGCCTAGAATGCCAGGATGGGGGGGGGTGCGGGGTCAGGCTTTCTTCGTCTGTCTGTCGGGGAGCTGTTTGTTCCTGAGCCCAAAAGTGAGTCACGGAGTGTAGAGTGTGGGAAGGAAAGTTTTTCCCCTCTGTTCAGTCCACCACGACACCCACCGACACCCTTTCTCCCTGGGGGGCGACACCCCTTATGGTTCCTCTCCCAGCTCTGCCTGGTGGGGAGCCACCCGGAGGGAGAGGCCTGCTGATTCCATTGTCAGGTGAGGAAACTGAGGCTCAGGTTGCTTCTGATTCACCCCAGGCCTCCAACTGACCTCCAGGCCCGGGGACTGGGTGGTCCAGTGAGTGCCAGGTCTGTCTGTATGCAATATATCCCGTCTAGGGGGCTGGCAGCTGCCGACAGAGTGTCCCCTAACAGTCCCAGGGGACCCGGGGCCCCCAGACCAAGGCCGGGAGACAGGAAGGAAGCCCAGGGCTCCTGGGGCCCCTCCCACCCTTGCCACCAGTGGTCAGGTGTTAGGACTCCAGGGAGCAGTGGACAGGAGCTGGGGGTGGCCTGGTGGCTTCCCGGACGTCACAGCTGAGGCCTCTCACGGGGCCTCAGTTTCTCCCACTGGGAAGGCAAAGGGGAAAAGCTAAGCTCTAAGAGTTGAGGGGTCTCTGAGGAGCTTCCCCAACCTGCTCTCTGCCCTTTTTTTTGGTACCGGGGATTGAACTCGAGTCCTTGCACTTTCAAGGGTCTGCCTTTTTTTTTTTTGAGACAGAGTGGCCTGGAACCTTCTGAGTGCATGAGCTTCCACACCAGCTTTCCCCTCTGCCTTCTTCCCCTCTTCCCTCCTCTCCCCTCCTCAGCACCAGCTTCCCCTCTCCTCCTACCTCCCCTCCTGCTCCAACTGCCATCCTTGTTGCTTAGCCCTTTCCCTAACAGACGCACCCTATGTCCCTCCCCTCCCTTCCACCTCCTCTGCATTTAAATGAAGCTCTCTCCAGCACCTCCAGCTCTCTCTCCAGCACCTCCAGCTTAGGAGGTGAGGCACAATGCTTCCTGGTCCCTCTGTGCCCCTTCTCAACCCCAAGTTGCAGGGGAGAGGTCATAGGACACTGCTCTTCTGTTTGTCACAGGCCAGTTAGGAGGGTTCCCTGGGGGGCTCTCTTGGGGTCACAGCACTGGCATAAAAAGGAAGGAGCTGGGTAGGCCCTGAGCAGTCATCTGACCAAGGCTTTGCTTGTTTTACAGATGGGGAAACTGAGGCAGACCCCAGTGCAGATGTTTCTTTCCTGCTGGGAACAATTAAAGACCCTCAGAGCTGAGAAGGAAGCAGATAAATGATGGGGGCATGCATGCAGATGTATGTGGATCCCCAGTCTGCCTCATTACTTCACAGGTGAGGAGACTGGTGGGGAGAGCTTCCATGCTGGCCATGGAGGCTGCTGCTATGCTGGCCCTTTTGGATACCATCCCCTGTGTGTTCCCGAGGGAGTCCCTATACCGATGGCTTTGCCCTCACAAGGTTAAGTACAGGTGCTGAATTTGCAAATGCCTTGCCCACAGCAGAGACGCTTCTGGAGCCTGTTTTCCCATTTGTGGGATGGGGATGGAACACGCTGTCAGTGCATGCTCCAGGACGCCGGGAGATGCCAGGAAGGGCCTGTGACAGGCAGAGCCACCAGGATCTATCCGAGCAGCAGGAGCAGACTGGGGGAGAGTGGCCAGGGGGGTCCTGGGAGGCAAAGGTGGGGAGATGGGCAGTGAGGAGGGGGAGGGGAGGAAGACAGGAGGACCCACCTCCCACAGGAGGCCCCCACCCAGCAGGATTGATCTTCCCATCGATCCTGCGGGAGCTGGAGCCAGGGCTGGCTGGGCGCTGGGCAGAGAGAGGAGGGCCAAGGCCAGCAGAGGGGAAGGGAGGCCCTGGTCGCCAAACCCTGGAGCTGGGTCCCTGGGCTGGAGGAGGGGTGGGTCTAGCTACCTGGCTGAGCAGCCCACTTTCCCTGTGCTCCTCAGAATTTCCTGGACTCAGCTTGCCCACAGCAGAGGCAGGTGTAGGGCAGGGCCTGGGCTAAACATCTTCCTTTATTTGGAGACAGGGTCTCACCAGGTTGCCAAATCACATGGGCTGAGCTTGAACTTGAGATCCTCCTGCCTCAGCCTTCCCCAGTGCTGGAATAACAGGTGTGTGCCACCAAGCCTGGCGAAGCCCAATGGGAACCAGAAACCAGGGCTCAGTGTCCCCACTGCTGAGAGGGACGTGCTGTGTGCCTGCTGTGACCAGTGGCACCGAGTCTCCTGCTGCCTGGGCCCTGGTTGTCTGCAGCTCAGGGAGCTTTGCTGGTAACTGGGACCCCAGGGAGTTGTGGTTTGGTGTGATCCAGTGACCTCATCTGCCTTCTCATGCCGGGGGCATCATGAGGCCTGGCTGGACCAGACGTTAGAGGGACCAGGTTCCCTGGAGTAGTACTTGGGCTCTGGCTTCAGGTCTCTGTGTTTGGGGGCAGTTGTTTGTGCTGCTCACAGGTCCCCCTGGGGTCCTTATCTGGCCGATCCCTTCAGCTGGGTCAGAGGCTGCTTCCCTGGTTTGAGCCGTGTGTATGCTTTAATTCAAGGCCCAGAGGTGTGGGCCTCACTGTCCAATTTCCAATTTGGGAGAGAGGTCCAGAAAGATTGGAGCAGAAGGATCACAAAGCAGCCAGGCAGATAGAGAAAACAAATTAGAATCGAGCTTGAAAGAAGAGGAAGCTCAAAGGAAAGTCAGTCTCCAAAGTCCACAGCAGTTAGTTCTAAACCCTTGCCACACAGGGGCTTCAGTTTTCACTCTGAGCTTCCTAGCAAGCCAAGCAAAAAGGGAAATGCTGCAGCCATGTCAGTCTCTCTGTCCATGAACATTTTTTTGTGTGGCTGTTCTAAGGCATGGATATTGACCTGTATGCTTTTGTGCAATCCAAGCAAGCATTCTTTTTCTCTTTTTCTCCTCTCTCTCTCTCTCTCTTTCTCTCTCTCTTTCTAGCTCTTACTATGTATCCAGGGCTAGCTTTGAACTTGTAATTCTCCTGCCTCAGCCTTCCAAGTGCTGGGATTACAGGTGCACGCCACCATACCCAGCTTGGTGGCTGACAGAATTCTAAAGTGGCTCCAGGATCTGGGTGCTCTGGTGATTCATCCTGATTAGTCCCCTCCCCTCCAGATGTGGCAGAGGTGCTGAGGGGTCACTGTCATGATTCCTTTGTGTCACACAGTCAGGCCTCTGTATCTTTGGGTTTAACCCATCACGGATTGAAAATATTTGGGGGAAAACTGCATATGTCCTAAAAGTTTACCAATTTTTTCTTGTTGTTATTCTCTAAATAATACAGTGTCACAACTGCAGACACAGTGTTGATGTCGCACTTCATATTCTAAGTCACCTAGAGATGATTTAAATACTGTGGGAACCCAGGTATGGTGCTGTGTGCCTGTCATCCCAGCACTCTGGGAGGCTGAGGCAGGAGGATCTCAAGTTCTAGCCCAGCCTGGGGAATTTAGTGACTTAGCGAGACCCTGTCTCAAAAAAAAAAAAAAAAAAAAAAAAAAAAAAAAAAGAGCTGAGGATGAAGCTCAGTGGAAAGGTCTTGTGTTCCATCCTCACTACCACAAAAAATAATAAATAAAACAAATACAGGTCCCATGTGAACACTACGACAGATTCTATGAGGGACTTGAGCACCCGGGGAGCTTTCTCCCTCAGATACCAAGGACCATGTGTGACCATCCTGGCAGACAGGAAGTCGATTCTCCTGCTGACAGTGTCCCTGGAGAGGACCCCATGACCAGAAGAGTGGGCACCCTCCCCTTGCCGAGAGTGATGCCCAATCGAAGAGCTCACAGGAAAACCTGGACTTCCACCCATCAACCACTAGGATGCGCTCTCCACCACTTACTGTAAGAGCTGGGACAAGGACCCAGAGCTCCAGAGAGACACAATTCCTGACCAATGCCCTGGCTGTAGCCTGGTGAGACCTGAGCAGAGGACCCTGCCAAGGGGTGGCTAGAAAGTGTGAGATAATAAATGTGTCTGTTCACCTGGGGCATTTGTGGGGCTTTGTTATGCAGCTGTAGCGAACTGATACATTGGGTGTCATGTCTTTGTGTCCTGTGTTTTGACCAGTCAGTCCTGGCTCAGAAAAGACGTCCTGCCCCCTTAATCACATGTTCCATCATCACCAGTGCGTGCAGTTGTCACTCACATTTATTGAGCACCTATGGTGTGTCAAGCTTTGTACTGAGCACTCAATTTGTCATCCTGGTTCATCCCTTTGCCAAGAAACGAACACACTGGTCACACCCATTTTCCAGATGGAGAAACTGAGGCCCAGAGGTTTAAGTGGTTCTCCCAGAGCACACACAGGGAGGGCTCTGGGGTTGTCTGGCTCCTGTCCCCATCCTGACCCTGTCCCTGGAGGTATAGGTTTGGCCAGTGTCTTCTTTTGACCAAGCTGGTGACTCTGGTTCTGGGAACAGAGGCTGTTCCCTGACCAGTAGGGCCTCTGTGACTTGCAAACTCATCAGAAATGCAAATTATCAAGCGGGGGAGGGGGGTGGACACCTCTGGGAGGCTGAGGCAGGAGGATCCCAAGTTGGAGATCAGCCTGGGCAACTAAGTGACAGCTACAAAATGCCTCTGGGCCTGTGCTAGACTGTCCCTTCCAAGGGAGGGGACTGTCCCCATGGTCCCTGGTCACTGAGGCCACTCATCTGCATCTTTCTGGTCTCTAACCAGGGTTACCACCTCAGCGTAGCCCCCAGGTCCTGAGAGTCTTCCCTCTTTTACAATCATGCACATCTATGCCTCCCTTCAAGGGGACTTGTTATGACTTGTAGCAAAGTATTTCTTTTCCTGGAATCTTTTTGAGGGTACTGAAAATAAACCCAGGGCCTTGTGCATGCTCGGCAAGCACTCACCCCTGAGCCATACCCTCAGCCACATCTTATTTTTTACTTTAAGACAGGGTTCGATAATTTGCCAGGGTTGGCCTTGAACCCGAGATCCTCCTGCCTCAGCCTCCCCAGTAGCCATCATGCCCTGCTTGTCTCCTGAAAAAAATTTGTTTTTCTTTGCATCCTTTTCTGTCAGCAGACGGTGAATTCCAAGGAGGGAGGGGTCAGGTCTGCTCGGCTGGCCACAGTGGCCCTGGGCACACAGCAGGTGGATAATAATCGGGACATGTGGGAGAGTGAATGAAGGGATAAATGGCAGAGCCCCCTACCTCCCTCCAGCTCCACGTCCACAAGAGAAAGAAGCAAAATTTCCAACAATTCCACGATGCCGCTCAGCCCTGAGCAGCAGAAACCCCAGGTCTCCTGGCAGCGGCATCGACCTGGCCCCAGCCGGCTTTGTGCCTGTGCGGGCGGGCGGGAGGAGTGAGTCAGTGAGAGGGGCCTGCAGCAGCCGCGGGGCTCGCTGGGAGCTTGCGGAGGGGCGGCCTGTGTGCCCCCAGCCTGGAGTAGCTCGTGCACACAAAAGCGGCGGAGGCACATTAAGCCCATTATCAATATTTTGCCCGGAAAAAATACAAAAAGCATTTTCTTCTCTGAAAAATTAATAACCTAGAAGGAGGGAGGCTGGCTTTGCTGTCTGGCGAGCGGAGGGGGAACCGGGTTCCCTCATCCTCCCATGGGCTCCTGGGTCCCTCTGCCTAGGCCACCTCTGACCTATCACTGCCGGCTCTATCCTGGCCAAGGCTCTGACAGAGTCTGTGCTTGGAGCCCGGCCCAGGGCTGTCTCCATCCAGCTCAGCTGCCTGTGTCAGCTCCCAACTCTGCCACAGTGACCTTGCCTTCTCAGCTCTCTCTCTCTCTGGGAAACTCCTATTCTCCCTGCAAAGCCCAGTTCCGGTGCCCTCCACTTTGCCTTTCCCCAGCACTCCCACCACAGTGCCCTCCAGTCCTGAGTCTCTCCCCCAGGCTCACTTCTGTGTCTCTATGTGTCCTCAGCCCGGTCCCTTTAGGACCTCAGCACGACTCTGTGTGGTAGGCTTTAGTTATTCATTAATTTCTTTTCTTATCCATTTATTTTTGTTGTTGTTTTCTTTTTCTTTCTTTTTTTTCCTTTCTTCTTTTGGGGGGAGCACTCCTGGGGATCAAACTCAGGGCCTTCAGGCTGAGCTACATCCCTTAGCACTTTTTATTTTTTTATTTTGAGACTGCATCTCCCTAAGCCACTCAATTGCCCAGGCTGGGTTAGACCCTGTGATCCTCCTGCCTCAGCCTCCTGAGTGCTGGGACTACAGGCGTGTGTGCCAGTGCTGGAAGATGAGTGGGCTCAGTCTTTGCGGACACTTGTCTTCCTTCGAGGTCCCCCTCCCTTGCTACTCGCCCTTGCTCCTAGCGCAGGGCAAAGCCGCATCCCACTCCGCTGCCAGTTCCCCCTTTTTCTATACCAGGGTCTTGGGTCAGAGTTTGCCTTTTGTTTTGTTTAGTTTTTTGGTACCGTGGATCGAACTCGGGTCCTTGCGCTTGTGAGGCAGGCAACTGAAGAGTTTACCTTTTGGAATCACTGACTTGTTTCCCCTTTAGAGCCGTGGATTTGGAGATAAATCGTCAGCTACCTGGTGCCCATCGGCTCTTGATTTACAGACAGCATTGATATTTCCACTTGTTCCCAGAGAAAGGGCTCTGTGCCCATTTTTTGAGGCTATGGAGGGCCCAGGAGATCCTGGGAGCCCCTGATGCCCCACTAGGGGAAGTGGGGCCTCCCAGACTTCCAGAGAGGAGCAGGCAGCTGATGTGGGTGCTGAAGCCAGAAATGGACATTTTAATTTATCTATTATTTTAAATTTTGAAACAAGGTCTCACTTAGTCATTACGTTGCCTGGGCTGCTCTCAAACTTGAGATCCTCCCGCCTCAGCCTCCTGGAGTGCTGGGATGACAAGTGTGTGCCCTGTCTGAAGTGGATATTCTCTGGGCTGGACCAAGCCTTCCCTCTGTACCTGGCCATCTGCTGGCCTAGAGTCCCTGCTGGGGTTCAGTCCCAAGTCCTCCCTCTCTAAGGCTGGAGCAGCCCTGTTCAGCCTCTGTCTCTGTCCCTCTCCAGTACACCACCATCTTACCCCAGGGGCCTCTCTCCAGCCCTGCAAGCTGTCCTGTCCCTCTGTTCCTGCTGGGACCACATCTGTCCTACCCAAGCCCCCTGGTCCCCCATGGAGCCCCATGCCTGCCTCTGCCTTCCTTTATACTGGATGAACCGATAGGAGGAGCCTCTGGCCCTCTCTGGCCCTCGGCCCCCATACGCATGCACAAGACCATCAGGGTCCTGGAGGTTTTGAGCAAGGCCTGGTGATCCCGGAGGACTTCCTGGGGGAGGCGACCTCTCACAGACTTGGAAATGATTCTCCTTCCACCAACTCCCCCACCTCGGCTCTCAGACTGGTGGAACTTGAAAGGCTGGGGTTTGGGGGGCAGCAGCGCCTCATCCGCCTGGAGGGGAGAAGGCAGGCTAGTCGGAGAGGGATCAAAGGCACTAGGGGCTGACAAGAGGGAATATTTTATTGAGGCTGCTGCGATCTCTCTTCCAAGGCCAGCGCCTCGGCAGATATTGAATCTCTCTGTCGATGTTGCGAGCTGTAAGTGGAAGAAAAAAAATCGCTTAATGGGCTGCTCGGCTCGCTCAGGTGGGTGGGTGCCCTGGCCACCGAGAAATGGGGGCGCCGGGCCCTGAAAAAGGCCTCTGCTGTCATCCTCACTGTGGGGCCTGGGGAGGGGAGGCGTCTGCTAATGACTGTCACGGAGGTCACCCCATTTGCTGGTCTGTATAGCACAGGACAGCTGCGGGGCCTCCATTTCTCTCTTCCTTTTCTTCTCTTCCTCCTCCTCCTCCTGCTCCTCCTCCTCCTCCTCCTCCTCCTCCTGCTCCTCCTGCTCCTCCTCCTCCTCCTCCTCCTCCTCCTCCTCCTTCGTCTCTCTCCCCTGTCTGCCATGCTGGATGTGAAACCCAAGGCCTTCACACTGAGCTCCATCCCCAGCCCTTTTTAGTCTTTATTTTCAGACAGAGTCTTGCTAAATTGACCAGGCTGGGCTTAAACTTGTGATCCTCCTGTCTCAGCTTCCCAGAGTGCTGGGAAGACAAGCATGCACCACCACCGATGGCTTTATGTCACTTTTACCAGTCGTGTTTTCAAAATGGAATTCACTAGAGCTCTTCCTGCCCCTGCTGTGTGCCAGGGCTGGGAGAGGGAACAGTGGGGCTCAAAGGCTGAGGGTGGTAGACATTGTACCGTGGCTGGGAGCTGAGCCCAAGGAAGACACATTGGCCCCAAAACTGTAGGTGGTGCCGGAGTTCCTGTGGTGGAGAGAAGCGGGAACAGTATGCAGGCAATGGGAACAGCGTATGCAAAGTGCAGAGATCAGGGGAAAATGGGAGTTAGGAGGGGCTGGGTCAGTCAGGGCTTGCAGTAAGGAGAGTCATATTGCTTTGAGAATAAGGGGCACCCAGGTTCTGAGCAGGATATGATTGCCCTTCCTCCCTCCCTCCCTCCCTTCCTTCCTTCCTTCCTTCCGTGTGTGTGTGTGTGTGTGTGTGTGTGTGTTGGGGATGGAACCCAGGGCCTTTGCACTAAGGTATACCCCAGTTCTTTTTATTTTTATTTTGAGACAAAATCTTGCTAAATGGGCCAGGCTAGGTTTGAACTTGTGATCCTCCTGCCTCGGCCTCCCAGAGTGCTAGAATGACATGTGTCCACCCCCATGCCTGGCCAGCTCATTTCTTTTTATTGCAGAATGATATTCCCTGGCCCAGATGTGCAGCACTGTGCCTACACAGTTGCCTCTCAGATGACATTGTGGTTGCTTCCAGATCTCTCCTGCTATGAACAAAGCCCCTACAGACCTTGGGGTACAAGCACAAGCTGTCACTCATCGAAGCCACCTCGAATTTACTCTGCAAGTATCTTAGCTGCATGCAACATCCCTGGCTAAGAGTCTTCCCTGTCCACGGCTGCTCCTCGTTCTGTGGTACTGATGGTCTGTGGCTTCTTTAACCACATCCTGTTTTGGGGTGTTGAGATTATTCCCAGTTTTTCTTTTCTTTTCTTTTCTTTTTTTTTACTGCAGTCCTGAGGGTGGAACCCAGGGCCTGTGCATGCTAAGCAAGTGCTCTACTACTGAGCCACAACTCCAGCCCTTTAAAAATTTTTATTTTGAGACAGGGTCTCACCAAGTTGCCCAGGCTAACTTCCAACTTGCAATCCTCCTCCTTCAGCTTCCTGAGTACCTGGGACAGCAGGCGCCTGCCACCTTGCCTGGCAATTTCCTAATTTTTGCTGGAATAAAGGATATGGCTGGATACAACCTTTTATGCAAATTCCAGCACAATTTTGTTCTTATATTCATAAGGAAAATTCCTAGCCACAGGAACACCAGAACTGCAGGAATTCACCTGGCATTTACTGAGCACCTACTGTGTGCTGGGCACACTCCCGAGGAGCTGGGTACACGACGGGGGAAGTGACATCAGATTCATGGTCCTCGCCAAATTCGAATGTGAAGTTTGCTTTTTGAGTCTGGATGAACCGATAGGAGGAGCCTCTGGCCCTCT
>NW_004624828.1:7043948-7069024 GCF_000247695.1 Heterocephalus glaber
CTTCTTTTTTTTTTTGGTACCAGAGATTGAACTCCGGTCCTTGCGCTTGCGCAGCAGGCAGCGAAACCACTGAGCTAAATCCCCAGCCCAATGGTTTATCCTTTTTTTTTTTTGGTACTGGGGATTGAACTCGGGTCCTTGTGCTTGTGAGGCAGTTTTCTTCTTTAAATAGTTTTCTCTGGTACTTGGTCCCAGTGACGAAAATCTGAATAACACAGATAACATGTTAAACTTATCAGGGATGAGAACATGGTTAATAAATACCCCTCCCCTTCATGTCCACACTGGAAAAAAGAGATTTTAAAATGTGTTACTCAACACCTGGGAGCCAACAGCTCTGAAACCCAGACACTCACTGTTTGGAATGAGCTCCTTTGGCTTCCTATATTTTTTCCTCTATAATTGAGATGAAATGTGTACAACATAATATTACCCAAATTTCAAAGTGGCAATTCATGACATACAGTATTTCACAATTTTGCACAATCCTCACCTCTACCTAACAGCAAAAACATTTTCATCACCCCAAACACAACAACATCCCTGTGAGTGGTCACCTGCCCCCTCCCAGCCATGCACCCCCAAGTCCACTTCCTGTGTCTGCAGTCACCTGTTCTGGGTGTTTCCTGTCCGTGGACCCCATGCTGTGTCCTCTGTGTCTGGTGTCTCTCTCTCTCACTGAGCATGGCGTCCTCAGGGTCTGTCCATGCTGTGCTGAGGGTCACAGCCTCGCTCCTGCCCTGGCTGAGTACTGTCCCAGTGCACAGGTGGCCGGTGCTATGCTGGTGTGTCCCAGGTCGTAGGGAGCCAAGCACGCCCATCCCACCTCACATGGGGCTGAGCCTCCAGGTCCCAGTCAAAGGGGAGAGGTGCCAGGCGGGGTCCTGGTTGGAGCGGCAGGCATAGGTGGGACACCCTGCATCTGCACCCCTCTGTAAGTGGCCGCTGGGTGGTGGCTTTGCTGCTCTAAGCTTCTGTCTCATTCAGGAACCAGCTAGTCGAAACAACTGAACAAGATTGTGCAAGTCCCCTGGTACTTAGAGCCAGCCCCAAGATTTCTAAGGCATCCGGGGTTAGCAGGGACAATAGGCAGCAGGCTGTGGGGTGCAGTGTGGGGGGGTGCCTAAACTCTGTAGCCCCCAGCTGGGATCTTGAGTGCAGGAGGGGGGTGAGAGTGACCAGTAGAGAATAAGGTGGAGGTGGGGTGGTCTTGGTTTGAATCTCAGCTGCATGTCTTTGAGAAAGTCATTTCTCTGATCAGTTCCTCAGTTTCCCCTTCTGCAAAATGGGGGTTTAAAGATCATTACCCTCAAAAACCTGGAGAGCCTCAGTGATCAGAATTGTGCTAACTAGGGCTAAATTATTATTAAAATTATTATTAATTAAAATTATTATTGTTTTATTATTATCATTATTATTGCAGTATTGGTCCTTCGCACTGAACTACATTCTCAGCCCTTTCTATTTTTATTTTATTTTGAAACAGTCTCTAAGTTATCCAAGCTGGGCTGCAACTTGGGAACCCCCAGCCTCAGCCTCCCCAGGTGCTTGGATGACAGGCATGTGTCCACACTCCAGGCCTCAATTAATATTTTGAAAACACTATTCAGGGTTCTCATGGCTGCTGGGAGCCGGTACTCCTTCTCCTGGCTCGTCCTCCCAACAGTGTGCCCAGGTGTCGGCAGCGTACAAGGCTGTAGTTATTTCTGATGTATCCCGGGGCCCCGATGAAATACATTTTCTTCAATTATTAATCATCAAGGTGTGAGGGATACACAGGAATGAAATTAGCTCCCTGACCTTTGCGGGGAGGAGACAGGAGGGGCTGGGAGGGGCTGCTGATCTCGCTCTCCCCCTCTGGGAACTGGTGGTTGGGCTTACTGGGCTCCACGGGAGGTGGCACCCCCAATCCTGGCCTCAGTTTCCCCAGCTGCTGACTTCGTGTTTTTCAACTCATTCTTCTGTCTCCTACCCTTAGTTTATCCTTCAATGGGTTCCCTCCCCTCTGTACCCACCCCCAGAGAGTGATGATGTTGAACCCCAGGGGCCCACAGTTGCCTGGGATTGGAAAAAGACGGAGCCAGATGCCGCCCAGGGGAGGGAGGTCAGAAGACTTGGCCTGAAAGGGCAGGGCAGGGCAGTAGTGGAGGCAAGATAAACCCTGAGGCCATGTCCAAGCACAAGTCTGGAATGGGATGCTTATTATCCCATATCACTCCCTCTAAATCCATCCATGGCTCCCTATTACGCCCAGGCTTGAACACCAGAGGCTTCACCAAATGTGGTTCCCTGGCTGCCCAGCCTGCACCTCATTGCTCCCCACTGACCTCCTCTCCCATATGTTTCATGGCCACTTGTTCCCATAATCCCCACAATGCTTGGTCATGCACCCAGTTCCCCAGACTTTGTGCATGGCTCCTCCCTCTGCCTGGAACCCCACTCCCCATTGGAAAAAAAGAAGGGAAAGGCCTCAAAGGCAGGAAGACATGGAAAGGAGACAGGGGAGCCAAGAATTCTCAACAGAATGAGAATTACGACGTCCATTTTACAGATAGGACAATTGAGGTGCAGAGAGGTATAGAAACGAACTCAAAGTCACACGGCCCTTGGACCAGCTAGGTTTTCTGCCTTCCTTCCACGTTATCCAGAACAGCTGGGAAAGGATTTTCAAGCCCCACGGTCACCCAATACTGGGGTGAAGGGAGAGGAGGGGGCGTCCTCCTTGGCTGCCTGTCCTGGTCCCCGCCTCTGTGTGAGCAACCGGCACGCGCGTCCCTGGCGACCAGGCTGCAGCCCAGGCGGGAGGGGAGGGGGAGGCCCCGCCGGCTCGCCCCACCTTCCCCAGCCCTCTGTGGCGGCGGCAGCGCCGATCAGCAGCTCGCGATCGATGGCGTATTGACCACTTTTCAAGCTCCGGCGATTTTTGTGGATTCAGTGTAAACCGCGGCCTGCCCCCCCCCCCGCTCGCATCGACTCGGGCGGAGGAGCCCCCTCCCCAGCGCGGAGGCTCCTGCTGCCGCCCCGGCTTTCCGCCCTGCGGGGCGGGCGGGAGGGGGCTGGGCTGGCAGGAGAGAAGGGGGCACTGGAGGGAGGCCGGGCTGCGGGGGTGGGGGTGGGGGTGGGCACAGGCTGGGAGGCCTCCCCTGCCCAGCTCCAAGTCCAGCGCTCAGAGCTCAGACTCGGGTGGTCTCTGGAGCCCCCCACCCCTGTGCTGCTCCTGAGCCAGGTTCTGAGATCTAATGGGTTCCAGAAGGTGCAGGCACCCAGAGGTAACCTGTGTAGAGGAATCCCGCAGGGTCCTGTGATCCCCGCCTCCAGTCGCCTAAGGCGCTGACTGCACACCCATCCGCAGATTCCTCCACCACTCACCACTCACCACTACCTTAGCAACCCACCCATCCATCTGCCACCCATCCATCCATCCACTACACACCCATCCACTCATCCATCCATCCACCACATACCCATCCACTCATCCATCCATTCACTGAGCCATCCAGCCATCCACTCATCCACTCATCCATCCATCCACCACACACCCATCCCCTCATCCATCCACCCATCCATCCTCCAACCCACCTACCCACCAAGTCAATAAACCACACATTCATCAACATATCAGTTTATCTAACAATTTATCCATCCACCACCTATGTATCCCTCCATCCATCCACCTACCTGTTCATCGATTCATCACCCATCTATCCATCCTTCTATCCATCCATCTACCCACCCATCCACAGTCAATAAGTCATACATTCATCAACATAGTTTGATTGCAGCAATTTATCTATCTGTCCATCCATCTGTTCATCCATTCATCTAACCACCTATCCACACAGTTGGTATGCCACACATTCCACACATCAGTTTATCCAACTTTATCCATCACATCATACACCCATTCCAACTCATGCAGTCAATAAGCCATACATTCATCAACATACATTATCCAACAATTTATCCACCCATTCATCCTCAAACCCATCCGTCTGATAATCCATCCACTCATCCACTTGCCACTCATTCATGGACTCATTTTTCCACCCATTTCCCCACACATCACTCACATATTCACTCCTTTGCCTACTCACCCACTCACCTATCCAGCAACCCATGAGTTCACAAAATTATTCCTTCATGTATCCATTTATGTATACTTTTAGCTATGTATCCATTTATCCTTTTATCTTTCCATCCACTCACACACACACCCATCTTTCCATCTAGTCACCCATCCCTCTATACATCATTCACTTATCTACTCATTCATCTATCTGTCCATCCACCCACACACCTCCACCATCTGTCCATCCACCCACCCATTCACTCATTGATGCATGCATCCATCCATCTGCCCATCCATCCACCCATCTATCCATTATCCATCCATCCACCCACTCACACATCCATGCATCTATCCACCCACCTATCCATCCATTCACCCATCCATCCATTCACCCATCCATGCATCCATCCATTCATCCATTCACCCACCCAACCATCCATCCATTTACCCACCTGCCCATCCACGCATCCATCCATGCATCCATCCATCTATCCATCCATCCACCCATCTATCCATTATCCATCCATCCACCCACCTCATCCGTGCATCTATCCATCCACCTATCCATCCATTCACCCATCCATGCATCCATCCATCCACCCATTCACCCATCCATGCATCCATCCATTTACCCACCCATCCATCCATCCATCCATCCACCCATCCATGCATCCACCATCCATCCATCCACCCAGCCATTATCCACCACAGGTACTTTCTGTGGTTGTTTCTGGGCCATCCTTGTGCTGTGCTCTAGTGACAAACTTGAGTGTGACCTGGCTGGTGACACCATGTGTGCGTGGATGAAAGCCATCCTCTTCCCATATAAACAACCACATCTGGACAGACCAGGGCTGACAGGAAGCACCATTTGATGAGAGGTGGCTCGTGGTACAGATGGGGAAACAAAACCAAATCCAAAAGTCGAGACTACCTGGCCCTGCATCCAGCTGCTATGTCTGTTGTGGCCTCAGAAAGACTTCCGTGGGCCAGCTGCTGCCTTCTTTCTTTTTATACAGTTGGCTGTGTAGTTCAGGATGGACTTGAACTCACTGTGTGGCCCAGGCTGGCTTCAAACTCATGGAGATCCTCCTGCCTCAGCCTCCTGAGTGCTTAGATAACAGGTGTGCACCACCCCACCCAGCTTGTGAATACTGCCTTCTGCCCTGTCACCTGTACTACTCACCCCAGGCTGCCCCCTGTCTCAGGCAGCTTTATCAAGCTCAGAGAAGCTGTACTATGCCCAGTGCTGGAGCTATGCTGGGGGTCCAGGCATGGTGCCACACACCTGCCATCCCAGCCCTCTGGGAGGCTGAGCCAGGAAGTTCTCAAGTTCGAACCCAGACTGACTGCATACCTTAGCAACTTAGGGAGACCCTGTCACAAAATAAAGGTCTGGACATGTAGCTCAGTTTGAAGGCCCTGGGTTCAATCCCCAGTACTGCAGAAGAGGAAAAGAAATACAGTGGGTAAAGCAGGCGGGGCTGGACCAGGCATTTATATTCTGGAGGGGAGACAGCAAAAGCAGCCCTGAAGCACAGAAATGGAATCATTAGCTGTGAGGCCAGTTCCTGGGCCTCTCTCCTGGTGACCCCTGGGTGGGGGCGCTGTGCAGCTCCCTGCCCTGCTCACAGCCTTAGGGGCTGAGCAGGGACCCCAGGCCCGGACCCTGAGGCTGCAGCAATGGGAAGAGGCTGCCAGGCGGCAGCTAGGGAAGGGGCTGCAGCTCTGCAATCCCCCTTCATAATTAATAAATGAAGAATATGGTTGTTAATCGATGGAGCTGTGAAGAGAATATTGATTCCAACCTTGTGCCTGTTTTTTTTTTTTTTTTGGTGCCGCTTAGATTTTTACACCTCATTTAGAACAAGACGTCCCCGGGGAACTCTTAAAACCAAAAGATATTTGCAGGACTGCTGTGGGGTGTCCAGGTGGGGTGCAGAGCTGGGCAGGGGTCACAGCGGAGGGGGTGGCCAGGCAAAGGAATATTTTTTATCATCAATGTTGCCAAATCACCGTGGCTTCCCTCAAAGCTTGCATTTGAATATTTGATTAAGGATCAATTCTGGTGGGTGTTGGGAAAGGTCAGGGGCCACATTCACACGAGGCCAGAGGGGAAGTTGCAGGGGGGGTAGGAAAATAAATCCCCTTATTATTTTTTATTTTGCAAACAATGTATGGCTGAGGGGTAAAACTGTGGTAAAACCAAGGCAATCAACCACCAAGACAAAAAAATATATATATTGTATCGTCTCTCTGTTCCAGAGAGAAGCCCTTAAGACTTCTTGCTGCAAATGTGTATATACATGTCTAAAAATTGTACATAAATAAGAAAGAAGTTTTCAGACAGCTTCAGCTATCATCTGAACAAAAAAGGTACTTGGTTCCTTCATTCTGGTTGAAAAAGTAATACATCACTGGGCTCAGACATGATTAGAAAAATACTGAAAAGGGTAATGAAGAAAATATAATCATTGGTAATTTCATTTCTTAAAAATGAAACCGCCCTTCACTGTCTTTTTTTCTCCTTAATAAACTGTTTATTGTGGAATAATTTTTGTGTGTGTGTGGAATAATTTTAGATGTACAGAAAAGTGTCACAGATTGGACAGAGAATCCCTGTCTGCTGCTCATCCAGCCTGTCCTTGCCTTGCACACAAAGCCATAGTGCAACGGGGCCAGAATGTAGCTCAGTGGCACAGCACCTGCCTCGCAAGCCCAGGGTCCCGAGTTTGATCCCCAGTGCCAAAAAAAGAAAGCCATAGTGCAAGGTACATGGTCGCCATGGGTAGAACACAGCAGTAGATTTTTTTTCTTTTTTTGTTACTGTAGTAGATTTTTTTTTGAGGTACTGTGGATTGAACCCATGGGGTTTTGGTTTTGCTGTGTATTCCAGGCTGGCCTTGAACTCATCATATAGTCCAGGCTGGGCTTGAATTCACAGTGATCCTCCTGCCTCAGTCTCCCGAGTGCTGGGATGACAGGTGTGCACCACCATGGCCAGCTCCCCAGTCCTTTTTAATTTTTTATTTTGAGACAGTCTTGCTAAGGTGCCCAGGCTGGGATGAAACTTGTCGATCCTCCTTCCTCAGCCTTCCAGAATGCTGGGGTGACAGGCGTGCCACCATAGCTGGCTACAGAGTTTCTTTTTCTGTTTGAAATTCTCTCACTTTAAAATCTTACTTCTTTGGCTCCTTAATAGCCCTGGCTTTTTTCATGCAGATAGACTTGGAGATATGAATATAGCTATTCTCTAAAACAAATAGAGTCCCAGGGATGTAGCTCAATGGCACCGCACCTGGCAAGTGCAAGGTCCTGAGTTCGATTCCCAGTGCCAAAAAATAAAATAAAATAAAACAAATAGAGTGTAAAATGCTGTTTTTCACTCTCTTCTCACCTTGAAGTTATATTTGGAACATTTTTAGGCTGGTACATATATATCTTTTTCACAGTTTTCGACAGCTGGACTGTGTTCACCTGCATAATCGACTTCATTCTTTTTTTCTTTTGTTTTCCTGTATTTTAGATTGAAGTGAAATTCACTACTATAAAATTAACCATTTAAAAGTATACAATTTATGAGGCCTGGAATTTAGCTCAGTGGCTCCACCGCCTGCCTTGCAAGTGCAAGGTCCCAAGTTCGATCGCTGGTACCAACAAAACAAAAGTATACAATTTAATGATCTTTAATATAGTCACAGGCTCATGCAGCCATCACTTCTATCTCATTCTAGAATATCACATCACCCCAAAAAGAAGCTGCATCCCCATGAGCAGTCACCGGTCCCCTCCCCAGCCCCCACACCCACGAGTCCACTTCCTGTCTCTGGAGCCGCCTGTCCTGGGCGTTTCCCGTCCATGGAGCCCACGCTGTGTCCTCTATGTCTGGCATCTCTCACCGAGCATAGTCTCCCCAGTGTCCGTTCACACTGTGGTGAGTGTCACAGCCTCACTCCTTTTCCTGGCTGAATAATGTTCCAGCATGTGGGGATGGATTTAGGTACTGTATCAGTCAGTGCTTACTAGAGAAACAGATTTAATGCAAGCTATACAAATATATAAGAATTTGCAAGATTGGCTTACAATGTCCTCCCACAGAGCCAGGTGTGGAAGAGCGCAAAGGTCTGTCTGTGTGCTCCAGTCGAAGGCCTGGAGCTCACTGCAGTGTCCCGTGTGAGTCTGTATCAGGAGGCTGAAGGATCTGCACTGGAAGCCAAGAGGTGATGTCCAAGGTGAAGACTAGAGCTCCTCTGAAGAAACGGAAGCGAGCCTTTCTTCATTTCCCTCCACACCATTCAGGTGACAAGCTGCCCTGGGGCGGGTCTTCCTCACGCAGAACTGCTCTGAGCCAGCCTAGTTGGGTGTTTCTTACTCAAGCTGACACAGTCAGTGGACTATCATAGGGACCATTTCTATCATATATTTTTCCAGTGCTGGGGTAGAATCCAGGGCACACACATACTAAACAAATGCTCACTGCTGCGCGACCTCCCCAGTCCTTTCTATTTTATTTTGAGACAGAATCTCACAAAGTTGCTCAGGCTGGACTTGAACTTGTGATCCTCCTGCCTGAGGCACTCAAGCTACTAGGATGACAGATGTGTGCCACCACACCTGGCCTATGCTTTCTTCTTTTTTGTTGTTGCTTTTTGGTACCAGGGATTGAACTCAGTCCTTCCACTTGCAAGGCAGGCAACGGCACCACTGAGCTAAATCCCCGGCCCCTATGCTTTCTTCATTAACAATTTCTGTGATCTCTTTAGATATTGAGGGCATTGCCTCTGATGTTTATCTTGTAACTATTTTGGGGGGAGGTTGTTTTGTTTTATTTTTTGAGACAGGGACTCACTATGAATTTCAGCCTGACCTTGAACTCACTTTGTAGCCCAGGCTGGCCTTGAACTCACCTCGAACTCCTGCCTCCTGCCTCAGCCTCCTGAGTGCTGGGATTACAGGTGTGCACCACCAGCTGGATTTATGTTGTAATTGTTTTTCTAGGGACTCCTTGGCTTTCTGTTTTCACTCAGGGTGTTTTATTTGCATGTAGCAGTTATGTACTACTTTTCCTTGTACTTTCTTTTTTTTTTTTTCGTACTGGAAATCAAACTCAGGGCCTCGTGCTTGCCAGGCAGGTGCTGTGCCACTGCCCTGTAGTTTCTTGCCCATAATGTCTTCCTCGTCATTCCTCAATTATATAAACTTGATTATCTTCAAATTATTAATTTTCCTATGAATAGGCCTATTATAGCTTCATTATTTATGCTAAAACCTTTTACCAATCTAGAACTTGTTTATGCCCATTTTATTGTCTTTTGCATACTTGTGATAAAAGAGTTCAGACAACCCAGGCATAGTGGTGCACACCTGTCATCCTAACTACTCAGGGGGCTGAGGCAGGAGGATTGCAAGTTTTGAACCCAGTCTGGGGAACTTCGTCACTTATCAGGACCTGGTGTCAAAATTTTTAAAAAGGAGGTAGGGGCCGGGAATTTAGCTCAGTGGCACCGTGGCTGCCTTACAAACACAAGGTCCTGAGTTCGATCCCCAGTACCAAAAAAAAAAGGAGAGCTGGAGATGTAGCTGAGTGAGAAGACCTTGTGTTCAATCTCAGTACCAGACAGAGAGAGACAGAGAGATGAAGAAAGAGGAAGAGAAGAGGAAGGAGGAAGAAAGAAAAGATTCTCTTTTTTGTTCTTGCTTTGATTTTCTATCCTCTTTCCTGCAAGACCCATGTGGGTGCAGAATGCACTGGTCAGCAGGTACTGAGATAGTGCTGCATAACAAAGAGCACAAACAGAACAGTTATGAGACAGCAATATGTAGCAGCATCTGCTTTGTGGGGTGAGCGTAGCCAACAGGCTGACTTTTCATGTCCTGCCAAGGCTCACTTGGGTGTGCAGGGCTGGCTAGCTCTTGGCTGAACAAGGCAAAATATTCCAGTCAAGCACAATGTCTCAGCATCCTCAACCCAAACCAGTGGCTAGAGAGTGGCCAATGTGGGACATGCATGCAGGTGACACCCAGGGAGTCAGCTTCGTACAGCCCTCTCCCCTGGAGCCTGGGAATCACCAGCCACTTACTATTGACTCAGAGAACATGACAGGGAGGCAGAACGGTGGCGATGTCAGTTCCCTACGCACTTGACTAGGACTCAGTCAATGGGAAGAGCACCCTGGTGGGCCTGGCCTAATCAGGTGAGATCCTTCAGCTCATGGCAGCTGGCTTTGAAGAAAGTGCTGAGGATGCTACAGCATCTGGGAGCTGATTCTTCCAGCAGCACGTGAACTTGGAAGGGGACCCCTGGGGCTGTGGCCTGTGAGCCCTCGAGCTAAAGACACAATTATGCCGTGCCTTCAATTGGGGGAGGGTGCCGGACTGGAACTCAGGGCCTCATGCATGCTAAGGCAAGTGCTCACCACTGACGACACCCCATGCCCACCTCTATATTATCCCACAGTTTCTGTGAGCCAAAATTTGGGATGGGCTGGGGTATAGCCTAGCAGGCACAAAGCCCTAGATTCCATCACCGGAGCCAGAAAATAAATAAATAAAAAAAAATAGGTTCCAGCTACTTGGGAGGCTGAGGAGGGAGGATTGAAAGTTCAAGGCCAGGCTGGCCAATTTAGCAAAACCTTGCTTCAAAATAAAAAATAAGCCAGGCATGGTGGCACATGCCTGCAATCCCATCACTGAGGAGACTGAGACAGGAGGATCGCCACAAGTTCAAGGTCAACCTGTACGACATAGTGAGTTCAGCACCAGCCTGAATTATATAATGAGACCCTGTCTGAAAAAAACAAAAAGAAAGAAAGAAAGGGCTGGGGATGCAGCTCAGTGCAAAGGCCCTGGGTTCAATCCTCGGTACCAAAATAAATACAAAGGGATGCTTAAAGCTGATAATTCTGTGGCCACTCGTTACATAGCCCTGGGTGACAAATACACATGGATGGCTACACAGCACGGTCAAGGTTTGTTCCTGGACCCGGGTTGGGTCCAGTTGTGACAGCCCTGGCCCATGCGTGGGCATTGTCCTTCCCCTGAACTGCAAGCTGCCTCAAAGGAAGACGGAAAGAGTTGGGGCCCTAAAGTGATCAATGCACCACAGCAATCACCGTGATTGAGACAGACATTTAGATTATTTCCCATTTTAAACACACGTCGGAGAGGGCTGCAGCGAGCATCTTATAAAGCTCTCTGTGAAGCTGGGAAAGAGATTTTTAGATCCCTGGATGGGTTTTCTTTGGGGTAAGAAGAGAATTAGAAAGTGTACTTTTTTCTTTTGTTTTTTTTTTTTAAACTCTTTTCTTTTTTTCCAGTGCTGGGGGTGGAATGCAAGACCTTTACCCATACTGCAGAAGTGCTGCCCCTGAGCCACACCCCTGGCCCTTTTTATTTTTTGTTTTGAGACAGGGTCTCCTAAATTGCTACATTGCCAGGCTGGGCCTCAATTTGTGATCCTCCTGCCTCAGCCTCCCAGAGTGCTGGGATTATAGGTGTGTACTACCACGCCTGGCTTTATTTTTCATTTTGAGACAGTGTCTCACTAAAGTTGCTCAACCTGGGCTTGAATTTGTGATCCTCCTGCCTCAGCTTCAGCTACAGCCTTAGAAAATAAAGACTCCTCAGTAATACTCTAAGGGAATGTATACTTTGGTTATCTTTGAGATCAATAATATTATAACTTTATAATAATTATAATTCCATAACTACTGTGTTCCTCAAAAGAAAATCCTGGTAAGCCAGATGTGGTGGTGCATGCCGGTCATTCCAATACTCAGGAGGCTGAGGCAGGAGGATCCCCACAAGTTTGAGGCCAGCCTGGGCTACATAGTGAGTTCAAGTTCATCCTGGACTACATCATGAGACCTCATCTCAAAAAAACAGAAAAACAAAAAACAAAGAAACAAAATCTTCTGGTAGATCCAAACTATTCTGTCACATGAATTTTGGAATAATTTTATTCAGTTCCCATTCTCTCTGTGAAAAGAAAAAACAAAATCTACACTTGATGTTAGTCAAAAGGCCAAGGAGCAGGGCCAGGGATTTAGCTCAGTGGTGCTGCAGCCTGCCTCAAAAGTACAAGGTCCTGAGTTCGATCCCCAGGACCCCCCCAAAAAAGGCCAAGGGGTGAAAAAAAAATCTGATTGGAATTTTGATTGGTATTAAAATAAAATTGATGAATTAATATTGAGGAAAGTGACATCTTCATGGCATTGGGTGTTTTCATGCAGCATTTGGGCTGTCTCTCCAGTTAGTCCTTGGGTGTTTGTCCTTCAGTGGCTTTGTATTTACCTTTTCCCCTTAGCTTTATTGAGGTACAATTGACAAATACAAAATTGCGCATATTTAACGTGTGCACAAGATGGGTTTTTTGCCTGGTTTTTTTTTTTTTTTTTTTTTGGTACCGGGGATCGAACTTGGGACCTTGCACTTGTGAGGCAGGCGCCGGAACCACTGAGCTAAATCCCCGGCCTGTTTTTGCCTTTTTTTGCTGTGCTGGGGATGGAACCCAGGGCCTCATGTGTATGAGATAAGTCCCACCTCCACCATCCACCCCAGCTCTTTTTATTTTATTTTTTGTTTTGAGACAGGGTCTTGCTAAGTGGTTCAGGGTGGGCTCGAACTTGTAGACCTCCTGCCTCGGGCTCCCCAGTGCTAAAATGACAGGCACGCACCCCACACCTAGTCGGTGGTCTGATCTTTGGCAGGTGCTGATTTGGGGTCTGCAGGGATGGTACAATGATTGGGGGGATCTGCATGACGTCCACTGAGGCAAAGCGGCACAAACTATGGGGATTGAAACAACACACATTTTCTTGCATTTCTGGAGACCAACAGCTCAGCGTCAAGGGAGCCTCAGGTGGGTCCATGTCTGTCTATCCCCTGAGCCACTGCTGGTGGCTGTCAGTCTTTGGTGCTCAGGGGCTATGGCGATATCACTGCCTTCCCCACCTCTCTCTCCACCTGGACTTCTCTGGGGATCTCCTCAGCCTCTTAGGGCAGGTGGGACAGGAGACTGGGCCCACTCTGATCCCCTCTGGCTTCATCTTGCCTCCCTGCATATCTGCAAAGATTCTGTTCCTGACTGTGGGGTGCACAGGTCACCCCGTGCAGGGACTTTTCTCCCTGTTCCACACTCTAGGATGCTTTAAGGACTATGGTACACCTCTCCTTCTTTTTTTTTTTTTTTTTTGGTACCGGGGATTGAACTCAGGACCTTGCGCTTGTGAGGTGGGCACCGGAACCAATGAACTAAATCCCTGGCCCTTCTCCTTCATTTAACCAGCCCATCTATCCACCCACCCATGCATCCACTTGCCCATCTGCCCATCCACCCATCCATCCACCCATCCATCCACCCATCCATCCACCCACCCACCCATCCACCTACACATCCTTTCCTTTAACCTTACAGGAAATTACCTATAAAACTGTCAGTGCCTGGTGTCATCTTTTGTTTGTGGTGAAATTCATACAACATACAATCGACCATTTTCTAGTGTACAACTCGTGACGTTTACTATATTCACAGTGTTGTGGAACCATCCCTCACTTAATTCCCAATCATCCCATCCCTATGAGCAGTCCCCTGTCTTCTCCCCAGCCCCCACACCCATGAGTCCACTTCCTGTCTCTGGAGTCACCTTTCCTGGGCGTTTCCTGTCCGTGGAGCCTGTGCTGTATCCTCCATGTCTGGCGCCTCTCACTAAGCACGGCATCCTCAGGGTCCATCCATGCTGTGGCGGGTGTCACCGCCTCTCCCTTTTCCTGGCTGAGTGCTGTCCCAATCGCGTGAAAGGACCTTGCTGTGTGTGTCTGTGTGTCCCTGGGTGGACACTGGGACTGTCCTCCCCTCTTGCGCAGCAGCTGTGCTGCTGTGGACTGGTGCGTGTGTACTTGTCTGAATGAATGTGTCCCTGTGGAATTTGGGGTTGGGCCCCTGGCACCATCCAATGGCAAGGGTCTCCCACAGTTTTCCTTAAGAGTTTTGCTGCTTTATGGGTCAATTTTGGTAATTTATGTTTTCCTATAAAATCTCCATTTTATTTTTAAAGTTCATTAGCACAGAAGCCTGCAGTGTTCCATCTCTGTGCATCTATCTCTCTTTCTGTGCATTTTAGTGTCTTGAGAATTTGTACTTCCATAAGGTCGCCTTCCTTCCTAATTCTCATCTCTCTCCTTTCTCTCTCTTTCTTCCTCCTCTCTTCTCTCTCTTGGGACTGGGGATTAAACCCAAGGCCTTCTCACTGAGCTACATTCCCAGCTCTTTTTCAACTTTTTATTTTGAAACAGGATCTTACTAAGTTGCTAAGTGACTCAGCCTGGGCTGGAACTCGAGATCCTCCTGCCTCAGCCTCCCAGAGTGCTGGAATGACAAGTGTACGCCACAATGCCTCTCTCTGTCTCTCTGTCTCTCTCTCTGGTTTATCTACTTTAGAGTGTTTTCTTACTTCAAAGAAGCAGTAGTAGGGGCCGGGGATTTAGCTCAGTGGTTTCGCCGCCTGCTGCGCAAGCGCAAGGACCTGAGTTCGATTCCCCGTACAAAAAAAAAAAAAAAACAAGAAGCAGTAGTAGCTTTTATGTATTTATTTTGCTGTTCGCCCCTTTTCTGAGCCATTTTTTTTCTTTTATCTTTATTAATTTGCCCTCTGTATTCATTAGCTCTGTTGGGTGGTGGTTGTTCTCTGCTGAACTTGCTGATTTTATTTACACACGCTGGGGTTTGCAACATAACTGTGGAAGGGCATGGATTTATGCTGGGCTGTAATCTCTCTATTCTGAGGGGAGTCTGGTTATTGTTAGTGTAGACTGCTCTCTCCAAGGGTATACTCTTTTTCACATTTTGTTGTTTATTTCCAGTTTTATTCATGTGGCTGAAGTATGTTTAATATCCTGCCCTTCTAGGTTTTTTTTTTTTTTGGTATCTGGGATCAAACTTGGGACCTTGTGCTTTTGAGGCAGGCGCCAGAACCACTGAGGTAAATCCCTGGCCCCTAGTTTTTGTTTTTTTGTTTATTTGTTTGAGACAGGGTCTCATTATGGAGTTCAGCCTGCCCGTGAACTCACTATGTAACCCAGGCTGGCCTCAAATTTGTGGTAATCCTCCTGCCTCAGCCTCCTGAGTGTTGAGATTCCAGGCGCGTGCCACCACGCCCAGCATTGTTGTTGTTGTTGTTCTTCTTCTTTTTCTTCCTCTTCGTATGTACTGGGAATTGAACCCAGGGCCTTCACATTGAGTTACTACTATTTCCCAACCCTTTTAAATTTATTTTATTTTGAGACAGGGTCTCACTAACTTGCTGAGTTGCCCAGGCCAGCCTTGAACTTGTGATCCTCCTGCCTCAGCCTCCTGAGTTCTGGGATAACAGGTGTGGGCTGCCACCTTATCTTGGGGTTTTATCTTTTACCTCACTTTCTGTAAAATCCATGTCTTCCTTGAGACCGAGTGTGAGGCTCTTCTGCTTCTTGCAGGGGGGATCTCTTCCCAGTATCCACCCTTGTATGCTGCATGAATCTCTTTGTGTTTTGTTTTGTTTTTTGGTACCGGGGATCGAACTCAGGACTTTGCACTTTCGAGGCAGGCACCCAAACCACTGAGCTAAATCCCCAGCCCTATGAATCTCTTTCCACAGTTCCCACATTCTTTATCCTTTTTCTTAATTTTAATTATTCTTGGCTGGGCATGGTGGTGCACACCTGTAATCCCAGCATTTGGGAGGCTGAGGCAGGAGGATTGCCATGAGTTCGAGACCAGCCTGGACTACATAGCCAGACCTTGTCTCAAAAAAACAAAAAACAAAACCCAGAAAAACAAAAAACAAAAAAATGTTTAATTATTCTTTGATGGGAGCAGGTCTAAGCACATACTGTTTGCTAGCATGTTGTCATCAATTTTTTTGTTGAGTCTCCTGGCTGCTGGTTAACCCACATTGTCATGGCAAAGTGGGAGATCTCAACTCTGTTAGTCACAGTGTAAACTGGGCTTATGTCCATAATAAGAAAATGTGTTAAGATTGTTATAGGAACCCAGGTGTGGTGGCTCACACCTGTCATGCCAGCACTTGGGAAGCTGAGGCAGGAGGATTGCGGAGAGTTTGAGGCCAGCTTGAGATACATAATGAGTTCAAGGCCAGCTTTGCTCAAAAAACAAACAAAGAGGGGGGGGATTTAGCTCAGTGGTTCCACCTCCTGCCTTGCAAGCTCAAGGTCCCAAATTCAATCCCCAGTACCAAAAACAACAGCAACAAAAACCAAAAAACAAACAAAGAGATGCAGCGTGTGACCTTGTGGACACAGCTGGGAGGAATGGGCTTGTGGCTGGGCAAGGGCTGGGTGGGTGGTGGGTGTTCTCGTCTCCCAGAATCCCCAGCGTTCTCTCAGCAGACCGGGGCAGGTCAAAGCAAAATTAATTAGAGTAATCAACTCGGCCACACTGAAGAGAGGACACTCCCAGGTCGGAGCTCTAATTGGTAGGAGCTGCAGGGTGTCCCTGTGTCTTCAGAGCAACTGTGCTCTCCTCTCTGTGGATTAATTTTGATTAATGACCATTTCACATCTTCCACCCCATCCTTGCTCCTCACTTGTCCTTCCTGGGGGGAGGAGTGGAGGGTGCTGCATGATGGTGGACCCTGAGCCTCCCCATGTCCCCTCTGCCAGGGGGAGGCCACTGAGACACTGAGATCGAGGGCAGACAGCTGCATCCAGTCCTTGGTGCAGCTCCTGTGAGCCAAAAGTTCATTGGGGGTGATGCATGCTGCCCCACTGGGAGTGGGACAGCCAGGGACAGGGTCCACATGTTGTTCTCCTCCTCTCTTCATCTATCCATGTGTATGTCATCCATCTGGCCATCCATCATCTGGCCATGAATCATCCTCCTATTCATTTAGTCCATATACTTGCTCACCCCTCACTCCATCTATTCATCCATCCATCCATCAACTCATACACCCATCCACGCCTGCATCTATCCATCCATAGACCTATCCATCCATTCACCCATACATGCATACATACACCCACCATCCACCTGCTTGCTCATCCACCCCTCCATTTGTCCATCCATTGACCTATCCATCCACTCATCCATCCATCCACCGATCCATGGACCGACCCATTTAACCATCCACCCATCCATTCATTCACCATCCATCCTTCCACCCCCACCTTTCCATCCATCCATCCATCCATCCATCCATCTACTCATTCACTCATCCACCCATCCATCTGCCCACCCGTATACCCCTCTATCCACTGACCCATCCATTCATCCATCCATCCACCCATCCATCCACCCACCTACCCATACATCTTCATCCATCTGCCCATTGATCTGTCCATCCACATTTCAACCACACATCCATCATCCATCCACAGACCCATTCATTCATATGTCACTCATTTGTCTATCAGTCCTCAGCCATCTTTCCACCCAGATAGCCAACATTTATGATACACCCTTCCATCCATCTATCCACTGACCCACCCATCCATACTTCCACCATCCAGCCATCCATCCGCCCACCACCCATCCATTCATAATCACCCATCAGGCCATCCATCCATCCACTGCCCAACCACTGGTCCATCAATTCATTTCTTTCATTCAGCCACCTATCCACCAGCCACTTCTTTATATACTCATGTAGACACTTACCTAGTTTTTCAGGTGTTCATTTCTCATCCTTCATTCATTCATTCATCCATTCCACTCTGTCCCCTCTCCGAGGTAACATTTAATTGGCTGCTTCCTATATTCTTAGCTGGATTCATAGCCTTCACAGCTATCCTCCCCTTCCTCCCCTGTGTCCGAACCCCTGTGCCCGTCTCTTCTCATGCAATAAACACAGCTTGTGCCAGGAGCCATTGACTCACATTCTGCCCCAGGAGTGATGGCTGGGAAGAGACCTTCAGTCCTCTGCTACATGGAGAAGAAATGCCATCTGAGGGGCAATTCCAGCCCTTTTTACTTTTTATTTTGAGACAGGGTCTCGGCGGCTGGGCTCAAACTTGTAATCCTCCAGGGCTAGGGAATTAGCTCAGTGGTTTCACTGCCTGCTGTGCAAGTGCAAGGACTGGAGTTGGATCCCAGTACCAAAAAAGAAAGAATTGTAAACTTGTAACCCTCCTGCCTCAGCCTCCCAGAGATTACAGATATAAGGCACCACTCCCTGCGCTGGCCTTGGGATTTTCATGTCATGATCTGCCTGGTGTTCGGTCCCGAGGAGCCCCTTAGGAGGAGCCTGGTTCTGTTCATAGCTGCAGAGGTTCTCCCATCATGCCAGACTCCGGTGTGATCCCCCCTCCCCCGCTCCAGATGGACACCCAGTTAGCTTCTGGGCCCACAGACTGCTGGGGACAAAACCACAGTGAGGAGATTCCCACCAGAGGGGGCACAAATGACTGAGAACCCAACAGGCCTGATGCAGTGGATTTGAACCCCAGTGGGACAGACCGGCCAGATTCTCACTCGAGTGATGATGGATCTGCTACAACTCTGTGACCACAGACACGAGCTCCATGCTTCCTGCTCTGGGAATCTTACCTGGCTTTTGTGGGGGCGTTGCTGGGAATCGAACCCTGGATTGGAGTTCCCATGGAACCCACAAGTCTTTCTTAGGTCGGGAGTATATTTGTGTAGGTCCCAGGGGGCACGAGTAGGTGACACTGACAGGGTGCCATTGTGAGAGGGGATGGAGTCCTGGGGACACTTTCTTAGGGAGTTCTCAGGTTTGACTTTGGGTTCTATGAAGGAGGAAGGGAGAAAGACGAGGAGATAGAAACTGTTATGTCTGTGTCTAGACGCCCCCCTCCAAAGCCCCATGAGGTCATAGGTGGGGCTCTTTCAGAGGTGGCAGCATCTACAGTGTGTGATGCTGGGATCAAGGGTGTGTGATTACAGATTGGGCTGGCACTGCCCTAATCCCAGTAGCCCAGATACAACATAAAAGGGACAGAAAGAAGCTGCTAAGGCCCCTTGTTTGTTTTGCTACTTTCTGCCCACCATGAACCATTTCTCCTCTTCGACGCCCCTCTGCCACTCTGCCTTGGAGCCAGTTGATTATGGACTGAAATCTCTACAAACTGTGAGATAAATAAACCTTTCCTCCTTTAACTTTGGGGGTCTGATATTTTATCTCAGCAACAAGAGAAAAGTAACTAAGACAGAAACAGAGGTGGAATCAGAGAGACAGAAATGGAAACTAAGAGGGAAGATTGAGACTCAACAGAGACAGATGAAGAAGAAAGGAGGGAAGCTGAGCCTGGTGGCAAAAGTCTATTATCATGGCTACTCAGTAGGCTGAGGCAGGAGGATTGAAAGTTTGAGGCCAATTTAGTGAGACACTATCCCAAAGTAAGAAAAAGAGAGGGAAGGAAAGAAGAAGAAAGTGGGGAAGGAGGGAGGGAGAGAAGAAAGAATGGAAAAAGAAAGAAAGAAAGAAAGAAAGAAAGAAAGAAAGAAAGAAAGAAAGAAAGAAAGAAAGAAAAAGACAAAGAGAATCCAGGGATGGTAGTGCACATCTATAATCCCAGCACTCAGAAGGTTGAAGCAGTAGGAACTCTGAGAGTTTGAGGCTGGCCTGGGCTACATAGTGAGACCCTGCTTAAAAGAATAAAGACAGAGAGAGGGGGTGGGGACAATGCACAAAGCGAGACTGAGTGAGGGGGAGGGAGGGAGACAGACTTCACAAAGAGAAGAGCTCCAGGCAGAGACCTCAGGCCCCAGATGTGCCCAGTGCAGCCGCGAATCTCTCTTGGTCTCTGATGGTCATTATGACCCACTGGGACAGCCCAGAGACCCTGCCACACGTGGGTGGGTGACAGGGACCCAGTGGGGACCCAGTCCCACCTGTTTCTTGGAGAGAGATCCAGGCAGCCACGATCCAGGCCAAGCCTTTTCCCTGGCTGAGCATCCAGGGCGAAGGCCTCCTTGCTCTGGGAGCAGAAGGTCTTCTCCTGTGGTCTCCAACCTAGGCCTTCCTGGCCCAAGCTCAGCCCCTGGAGCTGCAAAGAGCAGGTTGTGACACCCGGGGCCCCAGCGTGGGGCCTGGGCAAGCCATGCAGTCAGTCAGGGCAGTGTCCCAGCCCAGCAGAGGACCTAGGTCCAGGCCCCTCCTGTCCTTTGTCTCTGTGTGGGAGCAACAGACCCCCAAGGAGGGACACAGGGGGCCAAGAATGGAACAGCGGCCCCTCTAAATCTTTGAGGCTCTGGATGGGAGCCAGGTCCCAGTCGTCAGCCTCAATGTACCAGGTTTAGGAAGTCCCTAAGAGGAAGGAATCCCTGAACCTGGCAGCTGAGGTTGCCCATGTCCACGCCTGCCCACCTGGCTTGTGGCCCCGGGGATCCTCAGATTCCAGGTCCCCATGGGCACTGTCAGCTGCCACGGCCTGGGAAACTTCTTCAGCCTACAAGGATCGCAAAGCCAAATTCATGGGCTTGTCAGCCCGTCCTGGGATTTTGTCACCTCCCAGGAACCGGATGGGGTCCCCTGGGCCCTCCCCAGTGGCTGGTCCAGCCCAGAGCTCTCCTTGGGCTCTGGCTTTAGCTGCAGAATGAGTGCCCCATGCCCTGTCCATGCCCCTGAGGGCCACCCACACCTAGGTACAAGGAAGGTTCCTTGCAATTAGTATAATTAAATCCCCACATGAAGCTTGGCACGGCAGTACACACCTGTAATCTCAGCTCTTGGGAGGCTGAGGCAGGAGGAGTGCCACAAGTTCAAGGCCAGCCTTGTTTTTGAGACCCTATCTCAAAAACAAATGTACAAAAATTCTCAACATGGAGACAGAGTGGTTCACCCGGGAGGTGACCTAGTGACCTCTGAGTCTGTCCATGGAGCTGTGTGGGTGTGGGCATGGACTGCCCCAAAAGCATGTCTGGCATATGGAGCAAGGGGACCCAGGCCCTCCCTTCTGGGGGGACGTCTTTACCACCTAGCCAGCCCCAGGGGCATGGCACTCAGCTCCCAGACAACCATAAAGGCTTTTTAAAACTGGAAGTGGTGTCGAAGGCCTGTCGTCCCAGCACTCAGAGGCTGAGGCAGGAGGATTCCAAATTCAAGTCTGGCCTGGGCAACTCAGCAACCTAGTGAGACCCTATCTCAAAATAAAAAATTTGAAAGGGGCTGAGGTTGTAGCTCAGTGAGAAGGCCCTGGGTTCCATCCCCAGTACCAAAAAAGGAAAGAAATGTTCCTCCAGTCAGTCCATCCTGGCCAACTGTCATCTCTACTGATGGGTAAGAATCATTAGGCAGCCATCCTGAGACCCCGATCGTAAACCAGCAGGTCCTCAGGGCCCTGGGCCAGGCCCACAAATGGCCCCCAAGGGAAGGACCCCTGTCTGCATCCCTGGCGCCCCGCCCGGCCCCTCCTCACCCGGAGCCTCTTCCCGATCGATTTTATGAAGGCAGCTCAGGGGTTCATCAATGCTTCCTCTGCCGTTTTATGCCCCTGTTTAAAAATTCTTAATTAAGCAGGTTTTTTCTGTTTACACTTGAACTAATTACACTTTTAAAACCAACAATAAAACATTAAGCCCAGGCTATTAAGGGCTTCGGAGCAGGCCAGCGCGCGGCCCATCGGGGCAATTCAGGAACTGGGCCCTTCCACGGGAGATAGGATCACCCGGTGGCAGGCGGGTGCCTGGCTCCACTCAAGAGGGTCCCCGGGTCTTATCCACCTTCCTGGTGGGTGGGGTGGGGGACAGCAGGCAGCCGGATGGCCCGCACTTCCTTCCGCCTGGCCCTGAGACTCAGGAGCTATTGATCGGCTGGCCTGCGCCTGGCCCATCTCCGGGCATCCTCGGAAGCTGGGGTCTGTGCCAGGGCAACTGGGGTGAGCCACAGGGAGGCCCCAAGATGGGGGCATAGGCTCAGTGTTCCAGAACCAGGGCAGCCAAGGCCCCCGGGAAGAGCCCTGTGCCAAGTCTGGTGGCCCCCACTCCAGGGCCTTGAAGGGCATCACAGGGCTAAGGGTCCCTGTTGTCTTCCAGGCATAGCCTCGTGACCTGCTGGCCTCTGAGGGGCTTTCTGAGCTGTACCTGAGCCCCAGCCAGCCTGGCCTCCCCATACGCATACCTGTTTGCTTCAGGTCACTCCAAATCCCTGCTGGCAGCGTCCCACGTGTGGGTTTCCTCAGCCCACCCCGTGATGCCCCCATGGAAGCTCCCAGGCTTGTGCTGCACCTCAAGCCCCAACTCAGCACCCTGGGACAGAAGTCTGATGCTCCTGGTTTGGAATGGAAGGCTCTGCTAAGAAGCAGACTAGTCTGTCTCCATGATTTTGGTCTGAAAAAACAGGCAAAAGCCTCTGCTTTCACGGGTCAGACATTCTAAATAAAATTAATGAATATTCAGTTTGTTTCAATAAATAAATGAATATTTGTTTATAGCCATGCTCTTGGTCACTGATGCTGTTTTTTGTGACCTGTGCCTTCATCACCAAGCAAACCCCTACTTACCCCTCAAAGCCCTAGCTTCAATCCCCCTGCTCTGTAAATCCTTACCAAGTTCCTAAGTATACTCATTGACCATTCTGTCTCCCTCTCTGTTCCCCAGCCCTGACCACCCAGGCCAGGGAATACTTGTGTCCAGGCCTCTCTCCCCCAAACCTGCGAGATTTCTTGAGGGCCAAATCCAGGTCAGTTTTTGGAGTGACTTTTGTGCTTGATCAGCACTCTCATCCTTTAGGAAAAAAAATCTCTCCAAACTGCAGGGGGCCATTGGAGGGGTGGATCACCCAAGCCAGTCAATCGTGTAGTAGTCCCTCCCCCTGGCTGTTGAGACTGGTTCAGAAATGGATACATGACTCTCTCTGGCCAATCAAAGTCCTTTCCTGGGATTTTTTCAGGGAGGACCAGGAAGGAAGAATTCCTATGTTGCAGAAAAGCCAGAAAAGAAGGGCTTAGCAAGGTGGCACCAGTGCCCACCATGCAGGGAGGGCTGCCTGAGAGAATGAGGAGGCCCATCTTTGCTTGAATAACTTCAAGTCAAGTAGAAAAAAATCACCAGCAGCGCACAGTAGGTATTTCATAAATGTACCACATAACTAGCTGCAAACTCCTTCCTGGCTTCTCAGCCCATCACTGCATCATTTTTTTTCATACTTCCTGTCACCATCTTTCATGATTTGTATTTAGAATATTCATTTATTTCATTTAGCATGCTGGTCCATGAAAGCAGAGTTTTGGCTGTTTATGCACAGCCGTCTCCAATACCCAATATATTTGCTATGCTGTGTCATTCTAATTGAAGAAAATATTGAAATTTAAATGATCAATGTGAATTTGAGCACTCACCTTTAAGTTGTTTGATCCAGGTTTAAATGCAAATCTGACAGTGCATGATTCATATGTAGAATCACTAAACTTGTGCCATTTGTGTTTTGTAGATTGTGTGAGCATACGTGTTTGTTTCTACCAGAGCAATTGATTTAAGTCATCTACCTTTTTATTTCATGCACTTTTAATTTTTGTTGCATTTCATTTTTCTTGATGTGGACATTTTATTTTCTTTCTTTCTTTCTTTCTTTTTGGTACTGGGGATCAAGCTCAGGACCTTGTGCTTGCAAAGAAAGCAGTGGATGTGGACATTTTCTACCAACACACTATACCATGTTTGCCTTGTAGTCAGTTTGGGTTTTGTTGAACTCCCACCAGAAATCTGTGCTTATGGGCACAGTGGAGAGCCATCTGCAAACACAGCAGGGACTATCAGGAGACACATATTATACCTCCTCTGTTCACAAGCATATTCATTTGTCCCACCAGGCTTCACTTTTTTTTTTTTGGTACTGGGGATTGAACTCAGGACCTTGTGCTTGCAAGGCAGGTGGCAGAACCACTGAGCTAAATCCCTGGCCCTTATACTTATAAAACAAACAAAAAAGTTTAAAATCAAATTAGTGCCAGGTGCAGTGGCACTCAGCTGTTTTTCCAGCACTGCAGGAAGCTGAGGCAAGAGGATCACAAGTTCCAGCATGACCTGGGCAACTTAGCAATTTATCAAGACCCTGTCTTGAAATAAAAAATAAAAAGGGCTGGGGCCGTAGCTCAGTACAGAGGCCCTAAATTCAATCCCCAGTACTGAAAAAAAAATTAGCCCAAAATGTCAGATGGCAACAGCAGAATGTTCTGCCAGCCACAGAAGCCTGGGCTATTACATAGGGGTTTTTTTTTTTTGGTACTTGGAATCAAACTTGGGGACCTTGCGCTTGTGAGGTAGGCATTGGCACCACTGAGCTAAATCCCCAGCACAGGGCTGTTACATAGGTTTCATAGCCACAGAGCTGGCCCTGCTGGAAGCCCTGGTATACAGCAGGTCCCCCATAAATGCTTATTTAGTAAATTAGTGACTATTAGGATGTAGTTTGTCTGATAGAGGAAGTGCAAGGTGTTCTCGCCAACAGTGTCACGGCTCTGAGCTGGAGTCCAGGATGAGGGGTGAGGGCAGTGTTACCTGAGGAGCCAAGCAGTAGCCCCCGAAAGGTGTCCACCCCCATCCTAATCCTACAGCCTTTATGCATACAGTACTATATGGTAGGGACTCTGCAGATGGGCTCATCTTGACCACCCAGGGCCCCCCTGTGAGGGCACAGGAGAGTGAGAGGCAGAGAGAGGCTGAAGACCCCGAGCCGCCAGCTCTGCAGATGGAGGATGGGGTCAAGAGCCAAGGGCTGCGGGCGCTTCTAGAGGCCCGGACAGGGACTGGGTTCTCCCGAACCCTTGGAAAGAGCAGCCCTGCTCCCCACACCTGAACTCAGCCCTGGGAGCCTGTGCCTCAGACCCCAGGACCATGACAGAATAAATTTGTGCTTCTTTAAGCCATTCAATTTGTGTCATTTGTCAGCAGCCACAGACGCTCACACACACCCTGTCTGCAAGAGGGGACCCAGCTCACCTCTGTCTGATCTCTGCAAACTGATCCTTTGAATTAAAGTTTCTACTACTACTTTCTCCAGACATTTCCCTTCTCTCTCTCTCTCTCTCTCTCTCTCTCTCTCTCTCTCTCTCT